>VOPJ01008621.1:0-54253 GCA_014673585.1 Semibalanus balanoides | reverse complement strand
CCGCACTCGGCGACAGTTGCCTGCCGGACGCAGCCATCTGCTGCGCCAGGAGCGCCGATCCCACCGGAGGCGAACGTGGCGCGTCCGCGAACACGCCGTGCTTGTTGGCCTTGTGCGTGCGCAGAAAGTACTTGTTGCAGAACTCCTTGCCGCACAGCTCGCAGAACGCCTCCGCGTTGAAGATCTTGCCGTCGGCGTGCGCGGCAAGCGGCTGGCCCATCTGCTGGGAGAGGAACGGCAGGAGGAGGGGTGGCGGGCCGTACTGCAGGTAACCCGGCGCGCTGAACTTGCGCTGCAGGGCAGAGAGCGTCTGAAGAGCCTCTTGCTCTGACTGTCGGCCCCGGGACTCCTCAGAGCAGGACAGACCGCTGTCTCGACGCTGGCCGGGACGGTAGTCGTCCTGAGACTCGCCGTCTCGCGGCTGGCCGATTCGGTAGTCTTCCAGGCTTGCTGACTGGCTGCCTCGCCTCTGATTGGTCCGATGCTCGTCATGTGACTCATTGTTTCGGTGTTGATTGGCTCGATACTCGTCATGTGACTCACTTCCTCGACGCTGATTAGCTCGATATTCATCATGTGACTCGCTTCCTCTCGCATAGTTGACGCGATACGAGTCATGTACGAGGCTGTCGCGCCTCTGACTGGCGCGATACTCGTCGTGTGACTGGCTTCCTCGTCGGTTGCTGGCTCGATACTCATCGTGCGACTCGCCATCCTGCCTGTAGTCGTACTGCCCGTCCGTCTGGTTTACCGGAGCCTGTCCCTGTATTTTCGTCGCCTCGCCCGCCCTCCACTGACTGGATAGATTCAGCGGCAGCTCCGAGCCCAGCGAGCCGCTCTCGCCTGCTGACACCTCTCGCTCGCCGCCTCGCGCGTGCTCCATCTCCATGTGGTGCACCAGCTCGCCTCGCTGCGAGAAGACGCGCGAGCATTGCGGACAGGCGAGCTGCTCGGGCTCGGCTCGCGGCGTCAGCGCCAGCGGCACCGTCTCGCCGTCCGCCTCGTCTAGAGCATGGATCCGTACCGGCTTGGACTGCTTGCGTCGCTTCTTGGCGCTGGCTAGCATGAGTCCAGCAGCGAGTCGCTTTTCGGCCGGGTGCGGGTCATCCGAGAAGCCCTCGGGGCTCTCCGGCGCCCGTGGACTGGCTACGCCGTCGTACAGGAAGCCAGGGTCGCCGCACGCGCCGGCCCGCAGCCGCGCCGCCAGCTGCAGCGCTGACGTCACGGTGAGTGACGTCATATGTGCGCCTGTCGACAGAACAGGGAGACAGGTGTCCGGTCAGCTGGCGGAACATGCGTCAGAACATTCGCAGTCAACTGTGGTGATAGCTCGGGGCGGTTCGGTTGGGTGGTGATTAAAGCATGCTGGAAAGCCAGGTGGGTACAAAATGGTGGCTGTCGGGAACAATTATGTAAGGGAGAAATTGTACGGCGACCAATGTGAACATGAACTAGATCCTTGATCACACATTGATCCTGGTTTATTACTGTTCATGTTCAGTTAGTTTATAGTTATGATGCAAATCTGCCTGGCAGACATGAAGAGATGAGGAGGGAAAGAAGCGAAAGAACCACCGTCAACAAATATTGTTTGAACACAAAAAAACAATGACCGCTATTCAGAAATGTCAAAGGTAAGGTTAACGATGAGTTTCTTTAACCCGCGCACTGCAGGGGGGGTTGATTTCCGCCCCCCTCAGGTTTTTCAGGAGTAGCAGAAAACGGGCGGCGCGCAAGCGCCGTCTCAAATTTCCGTACACCTGTTTGGGCATCAATTTACCCACCACTTTGCGAAAAACTTTTGGACTTGAGGTCATCTCAGGTCACGGTCACAAGGTCCATGTCAAGTTGACCTCACCTTCAAAAACTGTTTGCTTCGCTGCCAAAAGCCACAGTCTTTTTTGAAAGTTTGAAACTTGCAGGATTTCATAAGAATATCAGTGCCTACAATGCGTTTATCTTCGGATTTTTCGTATCCGGGACCAAAAGTCAGGTCAATTCTCCTGACCTCCCATTATAAGTGAATGGAAAATACTCAAATGCTTCCCTTTCAGAAAATATTAATTGGATCAGGCTAATTCTTTCAGGAATGCATACTAGTTTAGCTCATTCTAAATGATCAAGGTGCAATTGTTGCTTAGGATGTCTAACGAAGGTCATCTGAGTCATCAGCAATGATTTTGCTAATAACTCTTGATAGAAAAGGATAGAGGACGATTAGTTGACACCAATGTGTTCGTGCTCGTCTGGCGCGTTGCACCCATATGCAGCATGACCTACCTGGGTCACCCAAATGACCTTGACCTGAGGTCAAATTTGGAAGTACCTGAACAGAGTCACCGTATATTATGCTGTTCAAAGCGCCATCAACAATATGGCAACACGGATGGCGTCAAAATGTTTTCCTTATCTTTTCTTAGGGTTGACCAGCTATTCACGAAAAAACTGTGTTGCTAAAAACAGTATTTTTGACCTGTTCATGACTCTGGAGCCTAAACTATTGATCTGAGATCAAAATTTGGCAGAACCTGATGTTGCGATTGCAAATTTCAAATAAGCTATCGTTATCTCTCGATGCGTTTGCTCCTAGCTATCATATTTTCCGAGATAATCGTGGGGTTTCTTTTCCAGGAAAAGAAGTCTTAAAGAGTCCTAAACCAGAAAATCATGACCTTGATGACCACTGGTGACCTCAATTTGTGACCTGATCAAAGAAACATACCTGAAATAATTTCGATAGAGCTTGCCTAGAGCATTATCTACATGCCGTTTTTCCGCTTGTCGCTATCGTTGCGTAGTTTTGGAGATCTCACGGGGGGCGGAAATCACCCCCCTGCAGTTCGTGTTCGGCGCGAACCCCCTGCAGTGCGCGGGTTAACGGTTCTATCTGATGTTGTGTCATGCTTAAAATGTTATCTTATTGCGTTTGTTTTGTATTCGGTTAACGGAATGTATGGCTGCCGTAGTACAAATTGGCTTAGTTTTACTGGAATTATGAACGTTATCTCGTTATATTAGTTCTGATTATTATACCGAAGGTCATGTGCCCACGAGCGGCCCCAATCAGTTATTTGCGTTGCCCGTATCGGCTTTCCCATGTGACCTTGTTTCTGCAATCAGGGAATCGCTGAACAGAAAAAAGCTCGGCTTATTTGGTCAGGTAATGACTGAAAAACTGAAGCATAGAAAGGCCAGTGCCGGGAGATGTTCTACCGTTCCTCGGAATGACGGTATAATAATAGAATATTAGTAATCTGGTTAAGTTGAAAGTTCAGTGATCAGTTTTAGCTATTCCGGTTTTGATGAAACCGAGAAAGTAGACGAAACAAACGTTATTGTGCTTTTATCAACTATACAATTCTACAAGACGTCGCTCCAGTTCGCCAGTTTTCGGTATAATCCCCTGTCCAGCTGTGTGCCACCACTGTACGTGGTCCTCAGTCGTCACTGAGGACGCGCCTCGTCACAGGCCGCCACCGGATCTCGACAGTCCCTCTCCCCCCAGGCCGAGTTAAAAATACAGCTGCTGCTCCCAGTTCAGAGGGCTCTGAACCCGTCTCTCCACCGCCACCGCCGCCGCCGCCGCCCGGCCGTGCGTAGCGAGGGCGACGCACGGGACGCACGCACAACGCCCCAGTCTCCCCGCCGCCTCCGCCCCCACTGCAGCACAGGGAGGCCCAGCGAGCGGGGAGTGGGGAGCTGTGAGCGGTGAGCGGTGAGCGGGGAGCGGGGAGCGGGTGAGGCCTGAGGTGACAAACAACGCATGGTGCCGACTCGCGCCAGTCAGCCGCACGGTGCTCGCGATAGCACGCCAGCATCGCCGCTGCGCACTCAGTCGCGGAAAAAGAGCGACGCGAGCAGTGCGAGATACAGAGGGTGGCAGCTGGCGAAGAGCACAACATAGCGCGCGCAGGGGTTGCTTTTGTCTGGTCGTTCGATGACATATTGAGGCAGCTCGACTGTCACGCCAGAGCGCTGTTAAATGACAGTTGGTTGGGGACTCAGCTGTCCGAACTGTGTAACTGATCCGCCCAATGACGGAGCCGGAACGGGCAAAACACTCGTCTGGAAGAATAAATGATATTGAATTAATGCTTAATGCATTAGTTTGGTAAAGTTCTAACACTCATTCGGATTTCATTTGCTGGTAGGTAAATAATTTATTTCAAACAAACTTTAAATAGACGCTGCCTTGAATGCATCACATTTAGGATTGCGTGCCTACTTCAAAACTGGCCCCGGTTGCTAGCGACATCAGCTACTGCCTAGTGTTAATAAATGCATGGTTATATAAAACCTCTTATAGGTATAACCCGGCAAGTGCATGAGTGATGAGTACCGGTCGCTGTATTTAATCCTTGATAACCACCACCACTCTTTGGCCATGGAATGAGGTGGCAAGAAGGAGGAAAGACAACATCGGATGACAATCATTCAAAGAGCATTGACCTCGAGTCGCTCGCTGCGCAAAAGCTCTGCTGTCGCCTTTTTCGTAGATACCCTGATGAACTGTCAGTATGCCAGTTCTCGACAGGCTCGTAGTCAGGATTTGTCTCAGGGAGGGGGCACGTCGGTGGGAGAGTCAAATTTCGCTCCTCAGACTCAGACAGTCAGACATATGCTGTTGACCGGGGAAGGGGGAGGGGGTATAGGGTCGGGTCGTCAGAAAATCTCATTCTATCTAGTTTAAATTTGTTTTGCTCAGGAGGGCATGGCCTCCGTGCCCCCCCCTTGATTACGTCCCTGGTTCGAGGTGTCGTTTGACTCAGATAGGCTTTCAGGGGAATAGTATCTTTTTGTTCAGACGGAGTGAGTTAGAACGCGAAGCGTTCTAACTCACTCCGTGAGTCTAACTCACTGAGACAAAATCCATCGTCATCTTGCTTGCGTGCGTGCATGGTTTTCAGTGATAACCAACGTTTCACTGCACTGATAATGCAAAGGTATGCACTGATAATTTTGTTTTGTCATAAATTAACACATGGTATTAAGCATTACCAAACGATGCTATGCAGATATTTGTGATCGATGCATTTTTATTTTTAATTGCTGCACAAGCGCAGCGAGTGTAGTAGTTTTGAGAAGAAGAAAAAAACGCCGAGATCACAAATATCTACACACACAGCAGAGTTTGGCAAGTCTTTTACCATATGTGGCGAGTGCAGTATGCCAGTGCACTATGCAGAAAATACCACACTCCAAGGGCAGAACCAGTCAGCCTTTTTGTTTTGTTTTGTTTTTGTTTTTGTTTTGTTTTTTTTGGGGGTAAACCATTTTTTAGCGAACCTTGCTTCGAATGTATTCCCGGATTTGGGCCCCTTTGAATCGCAAACTCAGAATTTCTAATGATTGTTTACTGTTTAACTATAGTTTTTAGCTTTTCGACCTTTTTGAATATCGTAAAATGTCAGCTTGCAGTTTGTGTTGTTCTGACGTTGCCTCACACTGAGCAATACTACGGAGATTGTCTGCTGTACCAGGAGGGCAGGTACCCTGGGGCGTCGCCGATATTTTGTGGTGGCGGATCGGCTGAAATGACGGAAAAAATGTACCTATTTTTTAAGTTTGTATTTGATCCTTTGCTGCATTTTTAATGTGGATTTGCATGTAGTAGTAGGTATTTATCTAACGCCGCGAAGCGGCGCGAAATTTGTACGGCTTTGCCTGATAAAACCCAGAAACATAGGTGGTGGGCCTTATCAAGAATAAAAAGCTTAACATGCTATTCATTCAATTCACCGTTACAAGGAACCGAAGACGATGGCGATGGCTTCGTTATGACGATGGCCACCGATGTGACACCGCGAAGCAGCGTGAAAATTGTAATTTTAGGTCGTGGAATCGTTTTGTAATGCTGGAACCAGACCGTGAGTGGAGCCAACCTTAGGTAACCCCTATTCCCGGTAGCACATCTCGGTATGATTAAAAAATATTAAAATACAAGTAGTTATTCATATACATATTCTTTGATTCTTCGGATAGTAAATCACGAAGACCGGGTGGCAGTCAGCGCTCAATAGTACATATGATAAAAATAGCTGTATACATGTGTACCGAACTGTTACAAAAAAGTGGACTGGTAACAGTGCAAATGGTTTGAAAGCAGCAGGAGGCAGAACAACTTTTCCGCAAATAAATGATCAATGCGTATCTGGAAGAGACTGGGGAGAGATGGCTCCGGGAGACGGTCCTTGTCTGGTCCCACTGTTAGCTCTGCGGTCCAGCAAGTTGGGCACCGTTAGAGCAACTTCCGGGTGCCGATGTCCGCGTCTTTGCGTTCGCGTCGCCTTTTTTGGAACTCAGCAGACTAGCTAAACAAGTAGCCCGCTTGAAAGTTAACATTTTATGAAGGGGGTGAGCCCTGGGGCCAGCCATTACCGCCAAGGAGAGCCTCTGCAAAAATTGTAATGCAATTCATTTTCACATTTTCCAAATTTATATAAGCTATTGGGAAACTTGTGTCTTACCGCAAAGAGGCACATTTTTGTTTTGCTGTGGATGGCTGAATTTTAAATGCTGCAAAGGCAATTTTACAATAATTTGTATTTGTATTAGTGTTTGTATTTTTGAGTATTTTAATTTGTACTTGTGACAATTTGGTCTATGACATGACCTCAGAGGTTACCTATTGATCCATGACCTTAAAAACATACGTCAATGACTTTCTCTTGTCACAAGCAACAGTCTCGTTTTGTAATCGAAGCTCTAGCTCAATTAGGGGCGAAACGCCAAGGGGGTCGTACCACCCTTCCCCCTTACCCGGACACGTAATGAGTTTGCCCTACCAGGGCGAGGGTTAAACCTAGTTATAGAGCCTTGGTTAAACCGTTTGAAAGTGAGATTTTATTAAATATATAGACTGCTTACGTCAAATTGTTACGTACTGCTGTGCTGTCCTGGGCTGTGTGTCGGCTTTAACGGCAAATTGTATTCGGTTCAGTCACAATGTGTAAAAGGCTGTGGTTTACAGGGATAAACAGAAGGATAATATTTCCTCCTCTGGCCTTCCCACGCAGAATGGCATCCGCGACGATAATTGAATCCGGTGACGTTCTTGCAGTAACCGAAGCGTGCTCTTTTATGCAAACATAATAGGAAACTAAACAGAAGGATGAGATTTCCTCCCCTGACCTTCCCCCGCAGAATGGCATCCGCGACGATAATTTAATCCGGTGACGTTCTTGCAGTAACCGAAGCGTGCTTTTTTATGCAAACATAATAGGAAACTAAACAGAAGGATAAGATTTCCTCCCCTGGCCTTCCCCCGCAGAATAGCATCCGCGACGATAATTGATTCCGGTGACGTTCTTGCAGTAACCGAAGCGTGCTTTTTTATGCAAACATAATAGGAAACTAAACTGAAGGATAAGATTTCCTCCCCTGACCTTCCCCCGCAGAATGGCATCCGCGACGATAATTGAATCCGGTGACGTTCTTGCAGTAACCGAAGCGTGCTTTGTTTATTTTTATATACAAACATAATAGGAAACTGGAGCGCAAAATCAAGTGCTAGAAATCTGCGCAAAAACTCTAATTGAGGGTATGCTATATTTCAGTGGAGCGGTGGGGCCCCACAAACCATTTTGTAAAAGCACACCCCTCACCCCTGTCTCTGCTTTATTAATTCCAAGCACGTGCCATGGTTACTATAAGAACGCTCATGCGTTCAGGTGATTGGAAAAGAGCCAGTGATTTGATGAGGTAACCAAGGCAACACATATTCATGTATGTATCCGGTCCAGTATATGAGGCCTTTGTGGCGGCTAGAGAGGTTTATATAGCTCGGTGCTTCTCTGCACCACCGGACTTTCCGTTTTGTTTTCTTTCCCAGGAACCTCATCGGGACACTATCTCGGATGACTTGGTGGGAGTTGAACCCACAGTCGGTATGGTCTCCGCACTGAAGTGCATGGTATTTTATCAATAAAGTTGAACCCTTGTTTGAGACTGGGCATAATCAAGAAATAACGATACAAATGACTGAAGTCTCAAAACTAAAAATGTCGAAAGGGCGAGTTTCTCGACTATTTTATTCTTATTTTATTTTTAGACCCAAGTCATTTGTATCGTTAATTCTGAATTCTATGGTGTTTACCACTGGACTACCCCGGCCACTATATAAACGCCCGTACAAGCACATGCCGTGTGATGTCGCCCCCAACGCCAATTTTCTGTACTTTCAAACATTTTTTGACATTTGTATCATTATTTCGTCATTATGCCGAGTCTCAAACAAGGGTTAAACTTAATTGATTAAAAACTATAGACTACAGCAGGGGCACAACCACCTATACGGACATTACGTAATGTGCGTACCGTTTTTGATGGGCGCCGAAGGCCCCCGGACATATGTTTTAAATTAGCACCGCCAACAGGACAGGCACCAGTAACATACAGAGTATACGGCCATTCAGGGCAAAACCTTTTTTTAGACCTTAAACGTTCATGCAAAACTGGCACTCCTCCGATCAGTGACGGCACCCCTCCGGCCAGTGACGGCGTCCCTCCGACCAGTGACGACGCCTCTCCGAACAGTGAAAGCGCCCCTCCGGTCAGTGACGGCGCCCCTTCGTCCAGTGATGGCGCCCATCCGGCTAGTGACGGCGTCCCTCCGACCAGTAAATGCGCCCCTCCGGCCAGTGACAGCGCCCCTGCGGCTAGTGACGGCGCCCCTCCGGCCAGTGAAAGCGCCCCTCCAGCCAGTGACGGCGCCCCTCTGACCAGTGATGGAACCCCTCCGTCTAGTGAAGGCGCATCTCCGGTCAGTGACGGCGCCCCTTCGGCCAGTGACGTCGCTCATTCGACCAGTGACCAGTGGTGCTCCTCCGGCCACTGATGCAACCCCCGGTCAAGTGACCACGCCCCTTCAGTCAGTGACCGTGCCCCTCCGGATAGTGACGGCACCCCTCCTGGCAGTGACGGCGCTCCTCCGGTCAGTGACGGCGCCCCTCAGCAAGTGACGGCGCCCCTCCAACAAGTGACTGCCCCTCTCCACCCATGATGGCGCCCCTGGCCAGTGGCGGCGTCCCTCCAGCTAGTGGCGGGGGCGGGGGGGGGCGCATCTCCTTCCGCACGATATGGAAGGAGAGGCACCTCCTGCCAAATTTTCGCCAATATTGATTGCGCCCCTGTCGATCGGGTGGTGCCCCTCAGGCTTCAAGGAAATTACCTGTTCTTTAGTGACTTTTTGCGCACGCCAATGACAGGCACTCCTGGGAATCGGACAATTAGCACTCCTATAAGTAAATGGCGACTTATGAACAGAAAAGGCGCAACTAAAAGCAAATGCCTCCCCATGTATCAGAACAGGCGCCCTGTCGAACAATAAGCTGATGCCGCCCCCACGGGGTAAAACAGGCGCTCTCTAAATTGGACAAACGCTTATTGCTCATTAGCAAATGCCGCCCCATGGAGCAAAACAGAGTCAGACGCTATCTAAACCGGACAATAGGCGTCCCCAGAAACAAATACTCCCCCCCCCCACATAAGCAGATGCCGCTCCCAAACTGAAGGTCCTGGTCCAATCTAGCTAATCAAAGGTTGATACAAATTAAAAAGGGGCCTTACAAAATAAAATGGCCAAAATTCGTAGAGTCTGTACATCCAGGGGTATATATTCGTTTAAGGTAGGTCTCTTCCCCAGGAGCTCCCAGGGTGGACCCGCCCACCTCCGCGGGCCCACCCTGGACCCGCCCCTTTCGGCGCGCGCACTAGGGCCGACGAGACCGCGCGAAGCGTGGTATCATGGACTCTCTAGGACTCGGAAGACCACGCAAAACGTGGTCTTTAGAGTGTTTAGAGCACTTCAGAAATTATTTAAGGGCACCAAGGCCCTTTCTGAAAAAAACAAAGGGTCCTTGGACGTTCAAAAAGACTGCCTGTGCAGGTCAGGGGAAACCCTTGGACAGGCCGAAAGGCCCCTGAGAGGTCAGAGGGCCCCCTGAACACGTTCCGAATGGGCAATTCTAGCCAGTATAGAGGTGCCCCTGGCAGTCTGAGAGGCCCGACCTGGAGCATGTCGGCAAGCAAGAGATAGAAAAGCGCAGTCCCTGCCAGGGTCTGAGGCTGGGAGGGCCTGGGACAGACCAAAGGACAACATTGGGAGTTCAAAGAGCCCCTGTGCAGGTGCAGGGGGCCCGACAGACCAAAAAGGCCCCTTGAGAAGGTTAGAGGGCCCCCTAATTAGTCGAATGGAACTCTAGTCAGCACCGCAGAAACGGCCTGCGGCAGGTTGCGGTGAAGTAAACTACAGGTCAAGGAGAGGCCCCTGATTCATGTCGGCAGGGAGAAAACAGCCAGTGCAGTCCTGGCCGAGTTCAGGAGGGCCCTAAGCCAGGCTGGGATGGCCCCTGACACATAATAGCGCTTCTTGGAAGGTCAGAGGGGTCCCTGGTTTAGATAAAAAATGACCAAAGCACGTAAGACTTAGATGAAGGTTTTTTAACACAAATGAGGCTAACTCAACAATTTTAATCTAAAAAAATGGAGCTTCCGGTACATTGAAACACCCTCTGTGACGATTAATAGGCATTATGTTAACACCTGTAAGCTCCAATTATTAAATTTGTAATTCGAAAGTAATTCCTCTTTGCATTTACAATGTCACCCACTTCAAATCATGTACTTTCCGGCCCGATCCCAATGAGTCCCCCCTCCCCTAAGGAACAGGTCGGAAAGGCGTGAAATGGCCGGAGGGGCAGCTAGACGATCTTAAGGGTCCCTGGGCCTTCAACGTAAGAATGAAAAAAAAGTTTGTGCGCTGCGATTCGCGGCGCAGCTTTAACTACAGATTATATATATGCGGTAAAAAATGACGCCGTCTCGGCGCATTATGTGTTTATGTTGCTTTCCCTATATGAGTGGACAAAGTATTTGCTTTAGCATTTTTTTACCGCAAGTTTTAAACGCATGTTAAATGCGCCTTAAGGATTAAGCACCTTGGGAAAGCTGTTTGTTAGACTGATGGAGAAGAATGCCCTGATTACCGTCCTGGCATTCATTTTTTGCGAAAAAAGTTAAATTGTTTGTAATTTTAAAAAATAGTTAATATGGTTTACATGTGCGTCACAAACAATCTTGCGTCACCAAAGCGAGTGTGACGTCACAAGGATGGCAAAATCGAACGGCAAACTTTGCGCCCGCCCAGTGACATGCTGCTTGTGCCGGCACCGCACGAGGGTTGCACCGGTACGTGAAAACGTGACTGGCTGGGTCGACCGGCGCTCGTCGCACCCGGGGGGAACGTGGGGGCACCCATACAGTGAACCACATATAGTGTTGCCGAGCGCCTGACCGACCATCGGTGGCGGTCGGGCGGACGCAAGGTAACTGAAATACTGGTGGACGGTTCAAAAGCGAAGTGCGGTGAAATCACGTGGAGTAACTACTGATGACTTATGCGAACGTCACGAACTTTGTAATATGCCCAAATGCCCAAATATGACCACATATGACCAACGGTTTTTGCGTTCAAACTCAGCAACTAGTCGTTTTGGAAGGAAAAATTTCAGATTTAGAGGTTTCTCAGTACACCCGACAATCTGGCATCTCATAAAAACTAATTGTTATAGGTGCTATATTCCCTTCACATTTTCTGAGTTTCGCACCATGTCATAGGGTCACGGGCTGGAGCGGGCGGCCAAGCGGCTTTTCCTTTCTGAAAGAAATCGGACGGCGAATATGGCAGCACTGCATTGTCGCCGACGGCAAAGGGAAACCCGAGGAGTGGCCGCTCCGGTTAAGCCCTTCTCCGTGTCTATACCATGTATTAATTTATGGCACATTTATCAGTGTATACCTTTCCACAATCAATGCAATGCCACGGAAGTTATCCCCGAACCAAGGGTGTCATTTTCTTAAAATGATTGGGGGCTCTAATGCTAACTTAAAAGATTATAATTTCATTCTCACCATGCAACGCCATAGGCCTAATGTTAAAATTGGAAATTATTGGGGGCGGCTCCCCAAAAAAGTATACAAATCGACACCGGTGCCTGAAACGCATGCACGCAAGCATACACGCACGCATGCAAGCAAGCAAGATGAAGACGGATTTCGGCCCATCTGTTGGACTGCGTTTGTTCGAACGTTCCCCGTTTCGAGAAAGGAGATCATGAAGAAGAAAAATACAGAGCGCGCGTTTTACTGGTAGTTAATTACGTAACTGGATTGGACACTAATTTGTCCTGCTCGTCATAAGGGTACAATTTGTGGCGAATAACGGATGTGAAATAAATAGCCCACGCCCCACAAAATGAAGTTATTATTGGAAATGCTGCCTGCAATGACCAAACGACATTATAACGGCTTTGATTCTAGCGTTTGTCAGTGACAACATACGGTTACCAGTGATGTTATCAACTTTTGAGTACAAATGTTATACACGCTCAACGAAAATCGAAGTATTATTTGGAAATGCTGCCTGCAAGACCAAACGAATGGCATTATACGGCCTGGATTCTAGCAGTTGTCCAGTGACAACATCTACGTTACCATGATGTTAACAATTTGATACAAATTGATTTATATATAAACTATGTACAAAGCGGCATTAATATGAAAAATACCATCACATTTGCATTCCACTGTCACTTATATGTGACGGCGTACGTTTATACCACAACACCATTCGATGGCAGAACCAACAATGGCCCAAAACAGGAAATGGCCCGATTGGTCGTTATTCCTGTTCATTCGAAGTCTCTAACAACCTCATTGATGTTGGTTCGTATCTTAGCACTAAAAACAAAACAAAAAAACTTTCAAAAAAAGACGTGATTACTTCGTACTTAGGGGAGCCATAAAGTCAGTCAAAATAAGATTGCTTTTGAAATTTTTTGGGTATGCCCATATTGGTTATTAAATATATATTCACAGTTTTAAAAACAATCTTCAATACATTTATTTTGTGAAAATAAATCACAATATTTTCAAAAAAAGAACAATAATTAAGTCAGAAAAGTAGGATACTCGACAATTCGAGATAGCCATTAGGAAGATAATTAAACTTTCCGTTCTTTATGACATTTTTATTTGTCATTTGTTGAAAAAACTTTATGAACAGAATACAAAAGACATATTTTTTCCTACCAAATTGCATGCCAAGACGTCACTAAACGTCATATATCTCACCAAATATTCACGAAATTGACCTTGAAATTGTTAGGGAAGACGCGCAATTGATGCACAACCGATACTCAAAGTTGTACGTGATACAATCAGAGTTTGAGTTTACTGAGAAATTCCGTACGGGGGCTATTTTTTTAAGAACTGCTGTTTGGTTGTATCCAAAGAGATCTTGTCCAAATATTAGTCTTAACGAAAACGCATTTTCTTTATCAGGCAAACTCTTTATAATGGATTTGTGACATCATTCTTTCAGGTCGGCAAATATCCACCAATTGGCTTGTTAGAAGTTAAAAAACAATCGCACGTGCGTAAAAAACGTGCGTATAAAAACATCGATGATTTACTTCATTTCTATTGCCACTCCGTGGAGTTCTCAATAGTCGCACTAGGAACGATCACGAAGTGATGCGAACAGCTTATGCTGCGTTTGACATCAATCCAATGTTTTCCGCTAGTGGTCTGTGTTGCGAGTTGTCGTGTCGGTTCTACAGACAGCACGCTGAGTTCCGACGGATTCCTGATCGAATTGTTATAGTCGCCTGCCACTGGACGTCCCTCGGAGGAAGACGAGGAGCAGAAGCAGCAGGCTCAGGAACGCCAGTCACACCGCTGGTAGGTGCCGCCCGCCTCTGCCACTGGGAAGACGTGGCGATCGGAATGTTGCTGCAGAGGTTGGAAATGACGTGGCGACGAGAGCTGCAGGAGTGGGACGCACTGATGTCTATTATGCGATTGACGATGATTGATGATTGATTTGGGCTTTAGGCAGGCGCCTCCACTGCTTTAGGCCATAATGGCGCCAGGGGGATGACTTACACTCACATGGTATCTCACCAGTGTGGATCGCGCCTTCGTGCGCCAGCGGAGCGGCGCGGGTGGTGCCCCAAGACCCGTGCCCAGTGAAAGAGGGAGGCTGGAACAGCGGCACGGTGGCTGGACGCTCTGCCACTAGACTGAACTTAGACGCTGCCCGACTTAAGGGCTGGTTGTGTATATTACAGTTCGGCGAGACGGCGGGTCGCTGCAGCAAACACCCCAGGACAGTCAGCGGCCTGTGACTTTGGCAGCCGCTGACTGTCCTGGGGTGTTTGTTGCAGCGTATGAGCCGCGTCATGCCAGCAGACCTTGAGAACGGGACGACGCCGGGCGAGGCCCGCGCCACGACAAGAGGAACGTGGTTTTCTTCCGGGATGGGGATCGAGTGTGGACTCGACGGCTGACGTTCAGGGGCGAGACCACGCTGTACTGACGTGACGCGGCTGTGCTTGGACGTGTCCAGCTGTGCTGAGAACGACGTCGGGAGTGCTGTATGCGGCTTGATGATCAGGAGGAAGTGTTGTGTGCGTATGTGTTGAGCACACTCTGCTAGGCGACGCAATGTGGCGTCTCCCTCCCACCTGGTGTATGCCAAGTGAGATGTGTTCGTGCCTCTCGGGGCGTTCGGTCCGGTGAAAAGACACAGGACGGAGGGGGATGTCAGCCCGCCGCCCGGGGGTAGTTGGCTAGGACGGGCGAAGCGACCCGGGGTCAAGGGGGCCTTTCGGGCGTTATTTATGTCTGTCGTTCTGTATGCCAGTCTGTCATTGTAAGGACGTCGTCACGAGAGATTGTGCTAAGAATGCATGTTTATCTAGAATGATACTAATATTTCCCCCGATTGTAAGCACATTATGAAATACAAATAGAAGATCAAGTGATCATGCAAAAAGGTATTTATGTATGTATGTATGTACCTACATAATTTTACTTTCTGCGTCTCATTCTTTTCCAGTTTTAATGGTTGGACATTTTTGGTTCCTCACTTGCCATATTTCGGGTTATTGTCACTCGCACGCAATCACATTTCTATAATAAAGCAGCGCGCTGCGAAAACCTATGGTTGGTAATGATCACGCTCACGGCACATGAAAAAACGTAGCTCAGGATGCATCGGCAGTGAAGAAAGAAGACGATCCAGCAATGTTTGGCATGTGTAGGTTCTAGGTATAGGTACTCCACTAGTGGATCCAGAGGAGGGGCCAAAGCGGCCGTGGCCCCGAAAACACATGAAATTGGAGCAAAATTGAAACATGTCCTGATATAGAAGAATTTAGCAAGCGAAATCCGATGAGTTTTCAGAATTGAGTGATACTTTTTTATTCGCCCCCATCCCCCTAAAAAACACACACACCCATGCCCCAAGCACAGTTCTGGATCCGCAAATGGTATATTAAAAAAGGCATCTATCACGTGGAACGCGTGACATGGCCCTCTTTCGACCTATGTGTTCATCAAATCAATCCTGAGACAAATGTGGAAAGGTCTGGCTTGAAAATGACGAAGACTAGATTGCAGTTCTTCTTACGGATGCAAAAATATATCAAACTAAAATTCGTCAAATTCCAACTATTCGTCCCATTAATATCCTGATGACTTACGAAGACTTCCGTGTCAAATCCATACTATTGTTATTTGAGGCATAATGCGTTTGATCTAGGCTGGTTCAAAGCAAATATTTGTATTTCTAGCCTTCATCATGTCATGAGTTACAGGTTATACCTACAGGTTGTCGTCACTATTATTTACACAAGGCGTGTATGTCCAAACCAGCTGTAAGCTGGGTACCATCTGGTAACTACAGCGGCAGACGTACGATCGCGTTGTCCATTTACCTGAAATAGCTATGGCAGCTTCGATATCCACCCAGGAGCCGCACACAGTAACGTAGCGACTTTGTCCTTCAAGCATATATTTTAGAGGTAGGGACGGGCATGGGACGGGCACCAAAATATTGGCTTAACCGGAATTTTGCATTGCATGGCACGCTGGGCATGGCAAGTAACAGCGAGAATGATACAATTCATTTTTGTGTTGATATGGGGAACAGAACCAAAGTAGTTTTAGCCCTAGCCAGTAAAGGGTCCGATACGTACGTAACTATGTAGGGGGGCTCCCCTGGCGTTTCGCTCCTAATAGAGTTAGAGATTCGATTACAAAGCGAGGGTATTGCTTGTGATGAGAGGAAGCCGTTGATGCCAGACTGCAAGGCTCTGGGTCATTAGGCAGAGGCGCAACCAAGGTGGGGGTACACGTGCCTGTGCCCTCTTCCGAAATGCGGGGCCCCTCTGATGCAGGCAAGTACCGAGGATTTCGCCCGGGCCGACGCGACGGCGCCTCAAAAGGGCCCCCTTTCCGAGCGTTGAAAGGGCTCCTTCCCGAGTGTTGAAAGGGCACAATTAGGCACTGGGGGACACTCCGTGCTGACTAAGGCCAGTTAGGCATGTTCAGGGGACCTTCTGACCAGCCCAGAAGCCATTCTAGTCTGGTCAAGGGCCCCTCTGACCTACATAGGTCCCTTTGAACTTCCCAGGGGCCATCTGGTCTGTTCTGGGGCCTTTTAGATCTGGTAAGGAACTGCGCTGGCTGCTTTGTCGCCCTGCCGACATTCTCAGGGGACATCTGAACTGCCGAGTGCCCAAGGGCCCTTCTGACCTGTCCAGGAGCCCCTTCGATTTACCCAGGGGCCCTTCTATGCTGGTTACGGGCCCATTCGTAATGTGCCGGGCTCTTCTGACTCACCCAGGGGCCTCAGGGGCCTTCCTGTCTATCCAGAGGCCTCTCCGACCTTAACCATTGAACGTCCATGGGGACCTTAATCTGACCCTTGAACGTCCATGGGGCCTTCTGATCTTTCAGAGAGGGTCATGGTGGCCCAAAGGGACCTCTGAAGTCCTCTTAACTCTGTAAAGACCATGCTTCGGGTGGTCTCCAGACTCTTGATAGAGAGCCCATGATACCGCGCTTTGCGGTCTTGTCGGCTCCTTTTGGCGCGCTGCGCGCACCAAAAAGGTCCCCTGGCCTCCAGGGGAGGGGGCGGCCACCCCTGCCACTTGGCTACGTTCCTGCTCTGAGACGGCCTCGTGTGGCCCCGGTTTTGTTGTATTACCTAAATGGATATCAAAGTTTTGCAATATATATTCCAATCTGACACACATAGGCACACAGGACTGGAGGGCATAGTCTCGTACCATCTTACGAAATTTTGGGCCCCTTACGCCCCTATTCGTTTTTTAAAGAAAGGACAAAATCTGGATTTATTTTGTACAAATTAAAAGTGAAAGTTTTATTTTTTAATCCGAAGGAGCCTCGTATACCAGCAACCAAACCCTTGTAATGGGAAGTGTTCTCATGTGAGAATCCCCTTGATGAGCTATCTGAAGAATGCATGCTGGCGAACCGTGAGAACAGCCCAAAACTGGTATTAAAAGAGTGCAAATAGCATATTAATGTGATAATGTGAGCACGTAGTTTAGCGTCATTTGATAACGTTTGCTAGGTGTTCTCAATCAAACAAACTGTTCTTTCAGTGCAGCCGTTTGCAAACTGGCGACCCTAGATCATCGTTATGACCTTCAAAAAACAAAACAAAAAATATGTTTGGTGCTGCACAACGCACATAGCCAGTCTGAAGTTCAGGACCTCAGGAGCTCAGGACCGGCTGGACCGATTCTCTTTAAAAAAAAAACATTAAATTCGGCGTATGCAGTTTCATCAGTCGTGTTAAGACTGGTGACCCTGGATCATCGTTCATGCTTTCGAAAAGCAAAACTTTTTTGTATTACAGGAGCAGGGCAGATGTACAGGGCCAATTTTTTTCTTCTTCAAAGGGCACCATTTGATTCGGGGATGTGATTATATCAGCTATTTAAAAACTGGTGACCCTAGATCATCGTTTTGACCTTCAAATTCTGATACTAATCGCAATAACCTCCCACTGCTTTTGGGTAGGTATGGATTATTTTTTTAGGTATTATAGCGTGATGTTTTTATACCCATCCGTACTCCCCGCATCTGGGTTTCCAGTTTTCGCGTGATGAGATGAGCAATGCCATTCGCTGCTTACGTAAGGCATGCACATCACTGCCCTCTACGAAGAAGTCTGGATATAGGAGCATCACTCTGCTGGCTTTCTTTCTTTTGCGCTGCCAACTGCCCTTCAGTATTACATAACATGCAGGGGCGGATTGGGGAGGCAAATCCAGTGGCCTATTTAACAAAAGTTGTGGAGCGCGGGGGACAGCAGGCCGTGAGCCATCAGCGATACAGTTGCTGAACGTGGGGGTAGGGAATATATCGTCAGCCTGTTTGTAACTGTAGGTAGGTCCGAACTTTTTTTGGGGAGGGGAGCGAATCATGGTTTGGGAACTTGGGGAGGGTTGGCCCCTTGCCCCCTGGATCCGCCCCTGATAATGTGTGCAGGGGTTCTTATTGGATCTGCAATGGCGGGATCCCCTCTTGGTCCGACGGGCCCCCCTTGAGACCGCGCCCCCTTACGAAAATCGTGGTTGCGCGCCTGTCATTGGGTGACCTCTGAGGTCATGTCTGAGGTGACCTCTGAGGTCATGTCAATAACCGGGATATCATTCAAGTTGTGCATGTGTAGAGATTGAATTGTCTGAATTGCTAGTCTTGAATTAAAATGCAACGCATTTCATAATCTGTCCCCCGGCAGAAACCCCGCGACAGGGAATATGGTTAAGTGCTTATATTGCCATGGCGTCTTCCATTCAAAGCTCTCATGTTGAATATTGACGTAAGAGGTTATATGTGACGGCTCTATACCTAAAACAAGACTCAATACATGCACTGCGCAAATTAATGAGGAACTAACCACCAACACTTGTCACTAATCGTAGTTTTATAATACAAACGAAAAGTTATCGAACATTATTGCTGATAGCTGATAACCCTCACCTTATGTGAAACTCAGCATTCGATTCTCCGTCGTCGCGACATGACCGATATTAAACCAGCTGTACAACCCGATACGTCTGAGAAGCCTTACTTACAACAGGCTAACCGAAGTCTGATGGTTTCCGTAGTATAATGTGCTGCTGCTGCTAGGTACAGTAAGTCGGAAGCCAGACAATCTATACGTCAGGTGAGAAACTCAACTCGGAAATAATTCAACTGAATTCAGCAGCCGTTCACCCGCTGAAAGAATGTCTATTCCTACATGCCGGGGTATGCTTTAAGTATAGCACGATCCGGGCAGGAAAATGTCGGGCCAGAAATTGTTCGACGCGAATTCCCATTGTTGATTCTGATAGGCTGCGGCAAGAAACAAAAGTTTCCCTGACGGCTTTCAACTGCACGGCCTAAACATAATAAGTTAACACACTAAATTAACTTAAATGAATAGGTCTCGGTGCTATACTTAAAGCATATCCCGGCATGTAAGGAAAAATCTTACTGACCTAAGCCCACTGAACTCTATAGAGATGGAAGGCGCATTGGCCCCGGGAATACTTGCCATGACGGCGGCCATATTATTGACACCAAGAGCAGTTCGGCGGCCTGTGTAAGAAGGCGGGCGGCACCCAGGCTACATTTACAATAATAGGTTGAGAGACTAACTAGTCTTAGAGCACTAATGACTACCACCAACAATGTTTCCAAAATTGAAATGCAACATGATCTAGGACTTCTTAATTTTATTTTTTTATTTTTTGCACGAAAAAAAATATTTTTTTGCCTAGATTATTTTTAATTCAATTTGAAACATTGTGGTGGTAGCCATTTTACGGCTACCCACAGTAAAGTTCGCTCAATATATTGTAAAGTCAGCCTGGGTGCCTGCCGCCTATCCTTTAAACACAGGCCGCCGGACGTGTTCTTGTGATCACCAATATGGGCCGCCGTCATTAGACAACTCGGCCAATAGGGTCGCAGCGGCATAGCTACCCTGTCCTAAGCCTGACGAAATAATCTGGAAACTCAGTTTGCCAAAATTTAGCCTGGTCTCGGCTTCGCACGTCGGACCTCCGCTATTTTGCAAACCTCGTTTCCAGATAATTTCGTCGGCCCGGTCAGTAATATATAATCATGTTTGGAGATATCGTGTTCGATGCTGTTGATCATATTGTTGATCATATTGTTGATAATGCATAGGCGTCGGAAGTGGTGTTACAGGGGTGGCAGCTGCCACACCAACTTTGGAACTGGTGTGGCGGTGCACACCACTTTCCGGTCGTCCATATATACTCGGTCTCCGAAATGCAAGCAAATATATGTACGAAGTACGAACGCGATTTGTAGGTGGCATGGTAACCTTGGATTCTGATGGGAATCAATTTATATGCGTAATTTATTTATTTTTGTTTTGACTAAAACGCGAAAATGACCTTATAGAACACATTGTTTGTTCCGGAGTAAGTGATGATAAAAACACAAAGAGCAAAAAGCAGCAGATGTATGGCAAAGCTTTCGGTATATACCTTTCTTACTGCACTGCGATGAAGAACGTAGTGCAGTGAACAATATACCGAAATTTTGGCCATGCTTTTTGTGTTTTTATCATCACTTACTCCATCTGTCATGACTCATGGTTACAACATATGGTTTGTTCCATAGAAATAGAAGTAAAACTCAGAAACGAAAATGCATTTTTATGTATGCTCATGCTGGGAGAGGAGGTAAATTTGTGTCCTTTGAAGGTCATAAGTTGGTCATTTTTGACGACAACAATTTGAAATTTGGTACACATATTTACCGAACACGTTTCAATCACATATATTCCAGATTTGGGGCACTTTGAAAAATTACTGTAAAAAGAATGCAATTTGTCTTTGGATTTCTATTTTTTATTTCAATGCAACTCGAAAAATTTGAGATAGCATAGCTGAGTTTCATAGATGAGTTTATCATCAGTCATTTTATATATTACAGTTTTATTTATCTTTAAACGTATCTTTGACAAATCGGTTATCTATGTCTTTGCGAAGTTTTATCAACAGCCATCAACCATTTTCGCCGAAATCCTCAATTATGGTTTACTATGCATTTTTGTCTATTGCGTATTCATCCCCAATTAGAAAGGCTACGACGTGAAAGGTTTTTGGTAGATTGCAAACAACAAAAGAGGCTTTTAACGAAAATAATTTTGTAGAATATTGGAACAGAGGATGATGGATAATTTACAGTGAATAATTATCATACTATCATATTTTACATTGTTTTTTAAATAAGTTTTACAAGTGTCAAGCTATCTCAGGCTAAAAACTGTTCAGGGTGGCAAGTGACAACCTGAAAATCTTTGAAGGTAGGTATATTAAAAAGACGACATCTGGCAGACTTTTGTCCAAACTTTTCTGATTCATTAATACATTGTATTTGTTATGACTTAATGACAAAGTTTCTTGCCGTTCGGAAACGTATTAGTCGCAAAATAGGCCAGTTTATGTCAACATGTTCAGCTAATCCACCTCGCAACATACCTGTCCGTTTTTATTTGTGATGAAAGCTATCAGTCGGCTTTCTCTGGAATCCGAAGTTAATCCGTGGCGCACCAATAACCCGCGCACCAACGGGGGTCTGAGCCAACTTCGAACCGACGGGGGGGGGATAACCGCCCCCCAGAGATCTCGAAAACTACACATCGTAGCGAGAAGCGGAAAACGATGTGAGGTAGGCCGCGACGAGTACTAGAGAAACTACTCAGACTATTTTTTGATCAGGTCAATATTGAGGTCACCAGAGGTCAAAACAGGTCAAATTTTCCCATATTTCGAGCAAATTGAGCATTGCTTCACTAATCCGGGCTAGCTCAGTAACTAACATAGCTAGGAGCGATCCGAAAAAGAAAACACCTAATGCGCTTGAAACACTCTTTGCTTAACATGTCCTCAGATTTGTTGGAAGGGTCAATAGTTAAGGCTCCAGAGGTCAGCAAAGGTCAAAATGCTTAATTTTACTGAAAAAGTTTATTGCTAATATTTTTAAGTACAAATGATAGGGCAGCGATTTTGCCACCATCGTGTTTCTAACATCACGGCGCATCAAATCATATATCGTATGATTATGATCGTATGATATATCGATAGGTCAAACTAAAAAAAAATGACCTGACCTGAGGTCATGTCAAGGTCAAGTCAAATTGTACGTCAATCGATGGAAGTCGACAGAGACACAGAATGGTGAAAACCACAGCACTCTACCTCACCTAGAAGATGAGTTATTGTACAAAAACCATATGACCTGGAGGGCACATTGGATTTGACCTTAGAGAGTTCACCGGAAGAAAAATACAATATGGCTTTCTCTGTTTACTTCAAAATAGTGATAAGGTGAAAACTGCCACATTTAGCCAGGTTTTGTTCGATTGGTGCGCATTTCAATTTTCTCCCATATCATTATATGGGAGGTCACACAAATTAACATGACCTCAGGTCACCGATATAAAAAAATCCGAGATGATCAAACTGTAAATACCCGAGGCCTTATTACACGCTGTGAGTTTCAAACTGTTTGGTTCACCACTGTGGCTTCGGCAAGATGTCAAACTTACAAGTTACAAAAACGTGACTTGAGGTCAGGTCATTTAATGTGACCTGACAACGTGACCTTAAAAGTTAGGAAGTCAAAAAAATTATTAAGTGTGCTTAATTGATGCCCAAACAGCTGTGCAAATTTGGCGGCGCTACGCGCCGCCCTTTTCCCGCTAGTCCTGAAAAACATATGGGGCGGATATTTGCCCACCCCCGTCGGTGCGCGGGATAATAATTACTTGGCACAGTTAAAAATACATTCGCTCAGCACGTTTTCGATCAACAACGTGGTCTTGGACCTAGGTACCAGAGACTATCATGAGTGCCCAAACCCCAAGCCCAACCCAGCCGAAACCCATGAACACCAAACCCAGCCCCAGACCAGACCCATTCGAATTCATAATATTGATACCCATGCCCAATGGAGCCCATTCAGATAAGACAGATAATTATTTTTAACAAAATTTGCAACCATTGCTAGGTTGCGTAACCATTTTAGGTTAGGTTAGGTTTTTGCATGTTTAATTTCATAATATTAACGATAAAATATATTAGGCACCTGTGTGTTGCTGCTAATTTGAACTTATCGAACACTTAGCAGTGAACATTATCATATTGGATCAGAACTAGGATCAGATATGGTTTAAAAAATCTTACTGCCCTATACTTACCACGATTTATTGTTGACATATAATTGCCAAAGTCTATTGTTTAAGTGTCCTATATCATACAAAAAACATATTTACCTGTTTAAACATCTGGTTGTCAAGTAAAAATTAGCCCTTAGCGACATTATTCCAAAATTGCCATACCCATGCCCGCCCAGTACCCATGAAAAGACAAAAAATTGCATACCCAACCAGACATTTGGAAGAATTGAGTGGGCACCCATGGGTGCACCCAGCCCATGATAGTCCCTGCTAGGTACGTCCGACTTCGATATTGGTGCAGCCAGGCACAACCAGGGAGTCCCAGGATCCGGGCCCCCTTTTTAGAGACAAAGTGCACGTTTTTCGTACTCTTTTCCTTGCAAAAATCTGAAAATTGGACCGAGACCCCCCCCCTTTTCGACCAGGGAGACCCCTTTGGAAATTCCTGGTTGCGCGCCTGTGCACCATTGCCCTGGTTTTTGTCCAGGGATGAGATAAGGGGAGGGGACATGCCCCCTGAAAAATACACTAAATAAAATAAGATTGTGTTACGACCCAACCCTTCACCCTTCACCCGACCCCCCGTCCAGTCGATAACATCAATAACGTATGTCGAGGAGCGAAATTGTGTTCTTCCACCGACGTGGCCCTTCTACGAGAAAAATCCTGCTTATCGTGCGTGCCTTTGCCACACCAACTTGAAATAGGTTCCTACGCCCCTGCCTGTTATAATGTGTTGACAACGCGTGAACTGCGATCTGCACTTTGTCTTATTTGAAGCGAAATAAAAGAGTTGATGCTTTGTGTGTTCATATTTAAACTGTCTTTGTTTTCCATCAATAAAGCTGTTTAGAGGTCGTAGTACTGAATATCTTTTCGTCAGATTCAGCAGAAGACTCTTCACGCGTGATTCAGCTCTTCACGTGATCAGCATTTTTCCTTTGAACTCTGAGAGTCCATTTTTCTTAGAACCGAAGTCATCTTCAAAGGCACCATCTTTTTATCATAAATAATAAAAATGAATTGGATGTCTCGGATGATTTGCTCAAGGTATTTTATATACACCACATTGCCCAGGAAAAGATCCCTTGAGCAAATCATCCGAGGCATCAAATGAATTTCCCTGATTTATGATAAAAAGATGGTGCCTTTGAAGCGGCGGGAGTGTCGTGTTTTTTTTAGTCTCTGGTTAGTTGAGTTTCAATTGCATTTCTCTAAAGACACAACCCATGACAATTGACAAATAACAATTAGGTATGCAAACCGTCTGTTTTGTGGCTTGAGTTATTGATGCATGATTGCCTTTCATTAAGGTATTGTTCGTCCGGATGCACCGACAACATTCGTCACGTCTATGCTAGAACGTACGAAATTAAATTTAGGAAGGCCGAAGGCATGTATTACTTCATCTATGGATATGTTCCCGGGTTCTGTGAGTCGGCCCGGGGGTGGGGGCGGGGGGAGCGCGGGGACGGGCGCGGTGCGGCCGCCCGGGTCGGAGCCTCTGTGGCCGGCGGCGGCAGCGTCACGTGACAGAGCTGACCTGGTGCCTGGTCCCGACTGCGGCCCGGAGTCGGAGCCCTATCCTGGTGCCCGGCGGCGGCAGGCGTCACGTGCTCAGAGCTGACTGTGCCTGGTCCACTGCGGCCGGGTCGGAGCCTTCCTGGCCTGGCCGGCGGGTCAGGGCGGTCACGTACCCAGAGCTGACCTTGCCTAGGTTCCACGCCGCCCGTGGTCGGAGCCTCCGTGGCCGGCGGCGCAGGTCGAGTGACCAGAGCTGACCTGTGCCTGGTCCAACTGCCGGCCCGGGTCGGGCCTCTGTGGCCGCGGCGGAGACGTCCACGTGTACCAGAGCTGACCTGTGGCCTGCGTCCACTGCCGGCCGTGGTCGGAGCCTCTGTGGCCGCAGCGGAGGCGTCACTTGTCCAGAGCTGACTAAGCCTGGTTCCATTGCCGGCCCGGGTCGGACGCCTCGTTGGCGGGCCGGCAGACGTCACTGACCAGATCGCTGACCTTGATGCCTGTCCACTGCCGGCCCGGGTCGGTACCTCTGTGCGCCGGCGGCATTGGCAGGTGTCACGTGGACCAGAGCGACCTGTGCCTGGTCCCTGCCGGCCCGGCGTTCAGAGCCTCTGTGGCCGTGCGGCGGCAGGCCGTCACGTGACCAGAGCTGGACCTGTGCCTGGTTCACTGCCGGCCCGGTCGGAAACTCATGCTGCCGGCGGCTGGCAGGACGTCACGTACCAGAGCTGACCTGTGCCTGGATCCAACTGCCGGCCCGGGTCGGAGCCTCTGTGGCCGGCGGCGGCAGGCGTCACGTGACCAGAGCTGACCTGCGCCTGCAGTCCACTGCCGGCCCGGGATACCGCTGGGTTTTCGACGCCGAGTGGTTCGTGTGTAAGGGAGTGCTGTAATTAAGGCCCAGCGAAACACGGCGCTTTCCGGAAGAGATGGCATGGCAGAGTTGGAGGGTCTATATTTAATACATAGAACCACAGATAACAGTAGACCTGTTATCTACTGTTATCAATGAAAGAACAAGTAACTTTGGACATTAGCTGGATTGCATGATTGTATGAATATGAAAGGTATGACATGAATGATAGGTTCCTATCATTCATGCATTTTAAGAAAGTATTTATAAATGTACTTATTTTTAGCCGGTGTTGAGCGTCTAAATAAATGAAAACATACGCATTGTCTCGGTCACCGGTGTCGATTTGGATAATATGGGAAGAGGGCCCCAATGATTTTACATTTTAGAATTAGGCCTATGACGTTGCATGGTAAGAATAAAGTTAAAATATACAATGTTAGCATTAGGGCCCCGCAATCATTTTCACAAATTGACACGCCGGTCTCGAGTAATAACACATACAAATACTGTCATTACGGGCACCATATAGCCTAGTACCTGCGGCATCTTCAAACCCAAATAATTATCAAAAGCTGCTAATATACCTTTACATTCTGAACCTATATGTATACTCACGCAGCTTGGGATCACTACAAGTTTAATGATATAAATTTTATTAAAATGTCGCAACTTTCATCGACAGATGCAAACACTGTTTCAAATAAGTTGCGAGATATTACCGTCGCATTGTTTGTTGAACGACACAGCCACATATACTATACAGTTATACCTACACTCTCCGGTACGTTAGGTTGACACATTTGAAGAAATACGAGGGCACTGTGACTGAAGTATCTTCGATTCACCTTCCCAAAATAAACACCATCTGGAATCTCCCCACCAAGCTGATATATCTTTTCCCGTGCAAAAACCGGTGCTATAGCTAATGGTGGAATGCAATTAGTCTGTGGGCGAAATATCAAATTGATGGGAATGTATACCTTCAGCTGAAAAAATGACGCCGTTTTAACGTCAGAGCACCGCCCCATTTGACAAAGTTCGTGAGGTAAACACAAAATTGGTGAGCCACACCAAATGAATAAGAAAATCGACTCTACCATAACCCCATACAACTGCTCCACTAGCCTCCCTCTTCTCTCACCGTGTTTGTGTGAAGTGCCTGAGGCCGCTGGTGCCGGGACGGCGGCCTCCTCCTCCCTCCTCCCCGAGCTCCCTCCGCCGCTCCCTTCCTGCAGCCGACTGGGCGGGCCAGCCAGTCCCGACCCCACGGGCCGCGCCGTCCCCACCCCAGCCACCAAACACGCCTATTGATTGGTCCAGCCGCCGACGCTGCAAACACGGATAAAAATTCAATTTTACAGCGCCCGTGGCGGCGCAGCGCGCATGCGCCGGGGAGGCCACGCCCACTGCCGGAAATGTCGATCGCGACAGCGGANCGGGTGGGGTCGGACTGAAGGTGGTAGCAACCCTACCGGAGACGGGTGGGGTCGGACTGAATGTGGTAGCAACCCTACCGGAGACGGGTGGGGCCGGACTGAAGGTGGTAGCAATCCTACCGGAGACGGGTGGGGTTGGACTGAAGGCGGAAGCAAACCTATCGGAGACGGGTGGGGTCGGACTGAAGGCGGTAGCAACCCTACCGGAGACGGGTGGGGCGGCGGGAGGCACCAACAGCCCTGCGGAGCTGGAGATGCCGGGAGGCACAGTCCTGTCGGAGCTGTGGAAGGCAGGACAGCAGCAGCTTTTATAGAGTTGGGAATAGCAGCACCACCACCGGCGCTGGAAGGCAGGACAGCAGCAGCTTTTATAGAGTTGGGAATAGCAGTAGCACCACCGGAGCTGGAAGGCAGGTCAGCAGCAGCAGCTTTTATAGAGTTGGGAATAGCAGCAGCACCACCGGAGCTGGAAGGCAGGACAGCAGCAGCTTTATAGAGTTGGGAATAGCAGCAGCACCACCAGAGCTGGAAGGCAGGTCAGCAGCAGCAGCTTTATAGAGTTTGGAATAGCAGCAGCACCACCGGAGCTGGAAGGCAGGACAACAGCAGCTTTTATAGAGTTGGGAATAGCAGCAGCACCACCGGCGCTGGAAGGCAGGACAGCAGTAGCTCTTTAAGAGTTGGGAATAGCATCAGCACCAACGGACTGGAGCCGGACAGGCAGGTAGCTTTTTATGAGTTGGGGAATAAGCAGCACACCACCGGAGCTGGAAGGCAGGTCAGCAGTAGCAGCTTTATTAAGTTGGGAATTAGCAGCAGCACCACCGGAGCTGGAAGGCAGGTCAGGCAGTAAAGTAGCAGCTTTATAGAGTTGGGAATAGCAGCAGCACCACGGAGCTGGAAGGCAGGACAGCAGCAGCTTTATAGAGTTGGGAATAGCAGCAGCACCACCGGAAGCTGGAAGCAGGTCAGCAGCAGCGAGCTTATAGAGATTGGGGAAATAGCAGCAGCACCAACCTGAGCTGGGAAGGCAGCGTCAGCAGCAAGCAGCTTCATAGAGTGGGAATAGCAGAGCACCACCGGAGCTGGAAGGCAGGACAGCAGCAAGCTTTATAGAGTTGGGAATAGCAGCAGCACCACTGGAGCTGGAAGGCAGGTCAGCAGTAGCAGCTTTTATAGATTTTGGAATAGCAGCAGCACCACAGGAGCTGGAAGGCAGGTCAGCAGCAGCTTTTATAGAGTTGGGAATAGCAGCAGCACCACCGGAGCTGGAAGGCAGGTCAGCAGCAGCTTTATTAGAGTGGGGAATAGCAGCAGCACCAACATTATGGAGCTGGAAGGCAGGTAGCAGCAGCAGCCTTTTATAGAGTTGGGTATAGCAGCAGAGCCACCGGAGCTGGAAGGCAGGACAGCATAGCTTTTATAGAGTCTGGGAAATAGCAGCCAGCACACCGGAGCTGGAAGGCAGGTTCAGCAGTTTGCAAGCTGTTTATAGAGTGGAATAGCAGCGGCACCACCGGGCTGCGAAGGCAGGTCAGCAGCAGCAGCTTTTATAGAGTTGTGAATAGCAGCAGCACCACGGAGCTGGAAGCAGGTTCAGCAAGTAGCAGTTTTTATAGAGTTTGGGAATAGCAGCAGCAACCACCGGAGCTGGAAGTGGCAGCTGACTGTCCACCGGAGCTGGAAGTGGCAGCTGACTGTCCACCGGAGCTGGAAGTGGCAGCTGACTGTCAACCGGAACTGGGGACAGCAGCAACTCTATTCCTAGGCAATACATAACTGGCACTTATCGGGCAGCTTGGGCGTAGCATAGGAATAGCCCCAGTTAGCCCAGCATATGATTTTTTCTGCTTGGCTTCGCCTGGTCAGAGAGCAGGGCCTATTTTAAAGGAAAACCACTAGGGGGGCAAAATAAGATCCAATCATAGCACACAAAGGCAAAAAGATGTAAGCATGACTCTGATCGATAGCTCGTGGCGAGGGCGTCTAAACGCCCCTTCTTAATCGTATATAATGGGGAGTAGAAGGAATGAATTAATATAACAGCACACCATTCGATAGCACGCCACGAATCATGTCGAAAATATTTGGTCGTTTTTGGGCTCCGGTCAAAATTCAAGTCTCAAGAGGTCATCAGAGGTCGAATT
Organism: Semibalanus balanoides; assembly: GCA_014673585.1. Classification (NCBI taxonomy): domain Eukaryota; kingdom Metazoa; phylum Arthropoda; class Thecostraca; order Balanomorpha; family Balanidae; genus Semibalanus; species Semibalanus balanoides. The sequence continues at coordinate 25,210 of VOPJ01008621.1, read as the reverse complement.
TTCCAAGTATATGACTTTGCTTTAGAAACCTCCAAATATATCGGGACCTATGCTAGCTAGGAACAAACGGAAACGAACAATCGACAGCTCATGACAAATGCAATCACCATTGGTGCCCTCAATTTTGTATCAGGTCAATAGTTTAGGCTTAAGTGGTAACCAAATGTCACAATTGTATTTTCCGCTAAACCAAGTTTTTGTGATCAACTTCTTATCGGTTGAACATAAAGAACTAACTTAACACCATCGTGTTTGACTCATAAGACACTTTGAATCATATTTTGGTGACCGGGTTAGAACAATCTCAAAATTTGACCACAGGTTAAGGTCATTTTGTGGCCCATGTAGGTCATGTTGCATATGGGGTGATGCGTCTCGACGAGACAGAAACACAATAGTGTCATTCGGACGTCTTTATCTGTATTATATCAATAGTTATTGACGAACCTTCGAATGACCTGGCCTCAATGACCTTTCAGAGGTCACTGAGCAACAATCGCACCTGGTTCATCAATCATTAGCTAAAATACTATTATATTAAATAATTTACCTGAACTAATGCGTATTCTCTGAAAAGAAACATTTGTATATTTTCCCATTGACTCTAATGCAGGGTTCCCAGCCTGGGGAATTCCCCACTAGGGGTGGACCACAGGGGGGGGGGGGATGGCAGACTTCTCAGATTAAAGAACTCGAGCTGCAAGAACAAATATCAGAACACCTGGTACATGCACCTAGCTCTCAAAGGGGAAATCGACCGGTATTTCTCCTTGGTTGATTCAGACGACCTGACGACATCTCTATGGCGCTTACTCGAGACCCTTTCATGTGCTCTGTGGATGAGGTACAGCCGATGTCAGGCAGTGTAAGTGACATGACATTTCAGCGCGGATGCAATGATGAGCTCCAGGCAGGGACGTGGAACCGGAGGGGGGCAGAGGGGCAACTCGCCCCCTCAACTTTGGAGCTGGGGGCGACGCTCCCCCCAACTTTTTACACGATCGCTCTTCTTGTATTATTTTCAAGCACATACTTTCCACATATTTCGACGGCCAAAGGAGAGTACTAAAAGTAAAAGTGAGGGAAAAATAAGTTTATGGCATATGGAAGCTGGGTTAATGGACAGAAAGTGGGCGACTTTGACTTTGTGCACAACAAGTTGTCGGCTGCGAGCATGCGACACGGACTCTAACCTCGAACAGAGAGAGAGAGAGAGAGTTTGGTGAATTTGGTATCTGAGCATCGCATAACGCTGCGGAATTCCACAGCAAGCCTTGATGTCAAACGTTTGCGCGAACAGCGGGAGTGGAACCGTGGGGTTCGGGAAACTCGCCACCTCAACTTTGGACCTGCGGGGGCGACGCCCCCCAACTTTTGAGCAAGGTTTCAGCCCTTCCCCGTCTTTTACTATGATCTTTTAACTCTGAATTAGATCAACGGCATTGTCTACGAAAATTTTGCTTATGTTTTGTAGAACATAGTGCAGTTTGAATAAAAAATTCAAAGAAAGAAAATTAAACTGCATTTAACCCGCGAGTTACTAGGTTATATTATGTAACACGACTTACTGGTGTGGGGCTATTTATAGCCCCCTCTGATCTCCGCAACTACTGGACCGATCTTACAAATTCGAACGGCATTCGATAGCCCTATCAAATTTGTCGAAGGGAACCTAAAATTGTTATCCTCGGGGCACTGATGACGTCACAGGTCACGTCAAATAAAAAATGTTTGTCCGTGCCATCAAAGTCCGGTGGTCGGCATTGTCGCCCAAAAATGCGATATTAAACGCATAATAAGTTAGTAAATCGGTATGATTCGTGCATCTGGCACTTCTAACTACCATTCTTAGCTAAGTTTGACCTTGGGTCAGGTCAAGGTCATCCGAGGTCACGAGGTCAAAATGAAGATTACGGTCATTAGGAGTTATAACACATGTAAATGGGTTCGTTTATAGAATAGAACGCGAAAAATAGCCTTAGAACATATTTTGTTCCATTAAAACGGAAGAAAACAAAAACAAAAAACGGAAATGCAATTTTTACGTTTTATTTATTTATTTATTTTTATTTATTGATAAATATCACCAACGGGCTGACACGCCCACTAACAGGTGAAGTCAGATAAGATTAAAATATGTACAACTAAAGGATGAAAATAAAAAATACACATACAAAATAAGAATATAAAGATACGTAAAAATAAACATGAAATACAAATACATGTAAAATGCGAATACAAATGCATATAAAATATGAATGACATGTTAAAACATAGGTTAGAGCAGCGATGTTAATTTACAATGAAAATGGTGAACAGTACAAACGTTCGTGATCATGTGGCACCTACGAATGGCCAGTAGTGAGATGATGTTTGTGTATTTGACGACGTGGCCCCTGATAGTTAGGTAACCAAGAGGAAAAAAGTGCATTTGATTCTTGGCCAAGACAGGTTGGTTTCTCTGTGTCAACGGCATACTATTCCAGACGAGGACCACATTGACCGGGCAAAACTATCGGCAAACGGGCTTTGACGCGTCGTCGGCAGGCACATGCAGAGAAATTCCTCAAGTTCCGCAGAGTTGATTTGGCCTGTGAAACGTCCTTTTAGAAATAGCAGATCATGTATCTTTGGAGGAAGGAAAGGAACGCCAAAGTGGCGAGATAAAGAGAGATATGCGAGTGATTCACATGATCTGTTGGAGTGATTGTTTAACCACACGAGGAACTTATGCTGTACCCGATCGACGCGTTTTGTTATACAGTAAAGGTGGTCTAATTTTGTCTTTGAAAGGTTGTAGTAACTCAGTCATTTTTGAAGCTATTGACTTCAAACTTGCTACACACATTCATTGGGATCAGCTCAATTATATATATTCCGTTTGTTTTGGAAAATAAGACAAAAAAAAATCAAAAACCCAAAAATTGTCTTTGTTTTTTTGTTTTTTTTTACTTTCAGCAAATTTCACAAATCCGAGATAGCAGTTTGATAGCCCAATTTATTGCATGTCGTTTGGTGTATTACAATTGAGTTTATCGTCAAAACGGAACTTTTGACGGCGTTTCCCGCAAACCCTCATTTTCAACAAAAAACGCAGAACATGACGTCACTCTGACGTCATTTCGGGTTGAATTATCATAGCCTTATCTTTTCCATCGGACAGAATGTGTCAAATTGATGTGGGATCAGGTACCGAAAGGTTGGTGACGATACCGATGTTCGCTTAGGAGATATTGCAGAATAACGGGAGGGGGTTTATAAATAGCCCCCCCCCCACCCCACCCCCAGTAGCACGCGGGTTGATTTGGAACTGGTTTTGCATCTTTCCATCTAAACAGTGGCACTACACATTTGGCCATCGCCCATCGTAGCATGGAAACACTGTTAAATACAGTGCACACCTGGTATAGGATATGTTTCTTCGTCGTAAGGTTGATAGAGGTCACAATCACGGTAGATAAAATACTCATGGTCACAATGTTGTAAAGCTTTTTGGAAGTAAATGCTACCATTCATGAAATTACTAGGCGCCGCAGAGTAAATAACATTCAGTCTTTTTGGCATGGGGGTAGGCCACAGTGTATCATTGTTTTTAAGCAAAACGCGTAATTATAGATGTATGATATCGACTCTGCTCCCCTGACGTTCAGCAGAGAAAGAGTCGGCCAGGGTCGACCAAAAGGAAAAGTATCACCAACCCGCAATTCTGATCAAAGGCGGTCGCCGGCATTGACGCTAATCCAGAGCGATGAGTGAGTATATCGGATATGACTTCCGATATAGTCAGGGTGACGGGTGGCGGCATATATGCCGATACGTTTGTTTGGCGATATAACGGGGGCGAGCATAGCGAATTATATCGCTTTTTTACCTATCATTTTTGCTACTCGGTCCGCCAAAAGTATCGACCCCCCCAACTTGAAGTACTTCCCCACGCCCCTTGGCTCCACGGCTGCTCGATAAGAGGATTGGGTATACAAGTGCGATCATATATCGAAAACTAAGAAATGAATGCATCAATTCATCCATTTTTTTCTCAAACATTTAATTGCCGAGCAGGCTTCTCAGTTGAGCATTAAAACGAAAACAAACAAGCTCCAAAGACGCGCGAGCTCACCCTGGTAATGTCAAGAACATGATCTGACAATCGAAAGTGAGCAGGCGAAGAGCAACACAGCCATCGCATTGACAGCACACGTGAAACTGTGACTAGTTGGACTCCTGCATGCTGAACTAATGTTCATTAAAATCACTGAAGTACGGACTACCCTACAATTTGGTATGTCTAAACAAAACATCTAAGATGATGTTAAGATAGGAACTATAAGGGGGAATTGGTGCATCAGTCGTGGACAGTGGGGAATCGGACCCCGAAAAGGTTTGGGAACCACTCCTTAATGAGAGGTTACAAAATTGACTGACCTCTAGGCTTTTTAAAAAGTAATTTGACATGACATGCGTAATTGAAGATGCGCACAAAGAGCACACAGGCGCCCATCCTTGGTTGCACAACACACCCACCAACATACTACAAACACATACAAAGTTGCTCGCAGGGCATCACCCACACACCATTGATGCATATCATCTTCAATAACCCAACATTTGATTACACTGCAACCCGACACTACATCATACAGTGTAGTGCTCTAACTCTATAACATAACCTGTACACACACGTAACCTGTACACATACACATAACCTGAGCACACTATGTATGGAGCACACTTCTCGTTGATGCAGCATTCCGCATTCAAGAGATACACGCCTCACTTTAAAAAATATGAACCCTATGAACCCTATGAAAAAAATGTGAAACCTAGTCCCATGAACACTTGTAAGCTAAGCCCTTCCCTGTAAAGTGTTCATCCATCCTAGCCTTGAAAGAAATGAAAGAGGATGCACTTGTTATATTTCCCGGCAAATAATTCCAGTGACCTACAATCGCTACTGAAAAATGATTGCCAACCTAGTCCTACTATGTTTAATAACAGTTTATGTTCTGACTCCTACCTCTTTTTCGTGTTAAATTCAACATTCCTATATATCCAACCTGTTTGACCATTACAATATTTATAAACTTAAAAAGAGTCTTCCCTTAGCCTCCATATTGCAGTGAGAACATTTCAATGTCTTGAGTCGTTCCTCATACGCAGACTTCTGGACCGCTTACCTTTTTGTGCTTTTTGTACCCTTTCTATAAACCAACAATCTTTTTTGTACGTTGGAGACCATGCTGCACACAGTACTCTCAAAAGTGGTCTTCATACAAATTGTATTGTAATTTTGCCTTTATAAAATCCCTGCAAGTTAAATCTCTCGGGACAACATTCGTGGATTCGGCACGACCCAAACATCTTTGGAGGTAAAGTCACGTGACGTGAAATGGTGACCTGAGCTGAGATGACCCGAGGTCAAAACTTTTACATAATACGGGTAATTGATGCCTCATTAGCTGTGCCAAATTTTACGGCGCTGCACAACGCCATTTTTTCGCTATCCTCGAAACCCCTTAGGGAGCGTCAAAACGTCCCCTCTCCCCGGCACGGCGCTTTTGTGTAAGATACACAAAAGCGCATTTTTAATGTCACAAATTGCACTTTCCTTGAAACGCCAAAAAGTCATAGTAGGAAAGAAAATAGGGTAATAGGCATGCACAAGAGCGATTTCTGATAAAAAAAAACATTTGTGAGCATTATGAAAATATATCTCCTGTCCCAACCATGGGCGTCGCCAACCGAGGGGTCATTGGGCCGGCCCCCAAAATCGCTCCGAACCCCAAGATTAGCAGGATTGTAATAACTATAACCCTATGGGAGTGAGTGACAAACACCTGGTTTCACCCCCCCCCCCACACACACACACACACTATAAATTGTGTGCTGACGTTCCTGGTCCAGCAACCCCCGATCTCCTCTTCTCTGCCGTTAATGAGCAATTATTAAAAGGATATTGACGAACTCATGATATCTTGAAATAATTTAAGATAATTATTTTTCGCTAAGAAATATTACAAAATAGGAATATCATTTAAATTTTTTTAAACCCGCATTTTGTTTTTATTTTTTTAATTGATAAAAACAGGTAAGTATATCTTATTTTACTTTAACACGCGCTTCACCGGGGTCTTATCCGAGTGCCATTGACCGGGGGGGGGGGCAAATAGTGCCCCCTCGTTATCTCCGGAACCGATGATCGTAGCGAAACTCTAGGCGGTATTCGACGAAAATTATCATCAAGACACATCTCAATCACACACGAAATTTTTGAATCAAGGTCGCATATCATGTCAAGGTCAGGTCAAAGGTAAAAATCGAGACATTTGAGTTTATGGACCATACTTTTCATCCAGAGCCTTTGATTGCAACCATGATCACTCAATGTGCCCCCAAAGGTATGAAACACATCCCGCATGAGCGAAAACAAAATTCAAAGGTCAAGGTCAGGTCACAAAAGGTCACTTTCCGAAACAGATTTTTGAAAGTCATGCGACACATGTTTTATGGGATGTTTTATACGTATAAATTGATAATGATAAACAAGGCACCATCGGAGCTCATTTAATTGAAGTTAGTGTCAAGCTGAGGTCAAATTCAGGTCAAAATAAGTATTTTTTTTAATTGATAAATTTTAACAAAAAAGGCATGTTTTTAGACCAGTTTAGTCTCATAAATACATTGCTGACACTTATTTGTCTTTGTCTCGTCAAAAATAAGCAAAAAAACGCAATTTTTCAAAATATTACGTCATCAGATATCATTCTTAGGTTTTTTTTAGTAAAATTGAAGCTCTTTATTTGAAACTTGGCTTTTATATTGTTGTTACACTTTTCTTTCCAATAAATATGTAGTTTTTTATATTTTTAGCAACAAAAAACGCAAAAATGTGTCAAGAAATTTAATTTATTATTTTATATTTTGTATATGTCTGCCTCCTGTTGTTCGATTTTAATTTATCTTTTAGTTTCTCCCTTTTCACAGCTTTTCAAGTTTTGGTGATTTTATTGCTAAATTCGAGCATAGTGCTTGAAAGGGTATCACTAAGAAAAAATGGTAATATTCTTTTAAAATTTGGTTTATATGTTTCTTGAACACCACTCTGTCACATATATTCCGGTTTTGGATGCGACACAAAAAAATGTCAAAATGGGGTAAAAATCAAGATTTTGATGCAACCATGTAACCATTTTACCAAATGTAACCATGTACCAAATGTAACCATTCTACAGCTGCTTAAATCTTGAATGATTTTGTCGCTTAGTTCAAAAAACGTGACGTCACAAGACGGTGTATATCTATACCCCCAAAATTGAAACATTTCCAAAAAATTCAACCGATGTAAAATTTATGTGCGGGAATGTACTGCAAGTTTCAGGTTGATATCTTGAATGGTTTGTGTGTTATCACGAATAAACGACAGGGGGGGGGGGCAATATTTGCACCCAAGGTCAAGCGCGTGCTAATGCATATCAAGCGAAAAATGACATGAAATTAATGTCTGGGTAGGCAAAATGTTTTGACTAGGGGGGCAAAACGGCCCACTGGAGGGGCATTTGCCCCTCCAGTTAACATGTTAAAATAGGCATTGTCAGAGAGAACCTGGGCAAGCCCAAGTTGAGCCCAACAACGCGGCTTTCCACTATTCTCTGGCTGAAATTGGGCGTGCCCGACCAGAATCGTTAGTTAACTCGGGCACCGCTCGGGTTCGTCTAATGCTTGACGGAGACCTAAGTCCGCGACAAACTGCGCTTCACAATGGCGAATGACACTAGTGAGCAGAAGGCGTATTCCGTACTTGTAGTTGAGGTGCATCTCAGTAGATGGCGTTATCAAAAAACATTTTTTTTCCGTACCTATTGTTTTACACACAAAAATAGACATTACATACCTTAAAGGGAGTGTGCCTACTCACATTGGTCATGTGGAGTTGTTGACACTAGTCTGTAGAACATATTTTTCTTAATTTAGCCATGTACTTCATTTCCCAAAATCAACCTTTAGTTGCTGAGGATAGTCAAAGGTCGCCCCATCACATCTGAAAGTATTAATTATCGATTTAGTCGCAGAAGAGCTTTGCTACTTGAAGGCATTGGCTCTTAAATTGACAGTGCTAGCATATATTGGTAGCTCTGGCCAAGTAAGAAAAACCTCGTGAGCACTGATGACAGCTGCGAAAGATTCTCGATAACTATAACAATAACTCATACAGTTGCTCAATAAAGGTTTTTTAATCGTTTTAGTGCGCATTAATAGGTAAAATTCTCGGGCTATTCTGTTTCATAGTGAGATCGTTTTATGGTTTTTGAACAAACAATGCAAAACAGAATATAAGTAAAAATTCCACTAAAGGGGCTCCAGACGTGAATTTTATCGTAACCAATAATCAAAGCAATCAAAGCAATATCAAAGCTTCTTACCGTAATACAAATATATTTGACATTTCAAAAGAGTAGGCACACTCCCTTTAACATGTAGAAGGACAGTTTGAAGTTGGGAAATGTCTAGAAAAACAATGCAATTGGAGATGCTGTCACGATAACTAGAAAAATGCATAGATATGGTTTATGCTAATGTGTTCAAACGGAAGAAGCATTTGTAATAAAGTCAGAAGGGTTATAAAATATATATATATAGTAAAAGTTAACGGGCATTATCCATCGCGAGACTGCGTAGCGTGATGACGCTGCAGCAGTCATAATTCGTCAGCTGTATCGTGGCGGTCCAACACACGATCAATGTAAGCTATCGTGATGCGTACGTGTAGCTGCGGGCTTCATGGACTGGCGGTCGATACACCATCGGTTGAAGGCATCGACGAGCTGCCGACTCTGTCTGTATTATTGACCGGATGCCAGTCAGTGAAAAGTAAGTGACAATTACGATTACTGATTGCTATTTGTATGTGAAGAGCATATTGGCTGCCTTGCCAGGTACGGGTGGATATCGGTTATGAGGCGCCGATAATTATTAAGGCAGGGGTAACAGACTAAAATCTCTCCGCCGAAATTTCCTGTGACCTCATCTGCCAGGGTGGGCATAACACAGCCCAGCCCGGTCGGGACCAGTGTTTTTCATGGATCTGGTGCACCCATGGGTGCCCACTCAATTATTCCGATTGGCTGGGCTGGGTATGCATTTTTCGCCTTTTCATGGGTACTGGGTGGGCAAGGGTATGACAATTTTTGAGTCATGTCACTAGCCGTTATTTTTTACTTGACAGACAGATGTTTAACCAGGTAAATATGTTGATAAATGATATAGGGCATTTTTTAACAATAAATCATGTTAAGCACTTAGCAGTGGTGAAAGACTTAAAAATCCATCATGTCCGATCAAAAATCTGTTCCAGTATGACAATGTTGACCGAAAAGTGTTCGATGAGTCAAAAGCCACAGCAATACACAGGTGCGTGATACTATTTCTCGTTGATAGCATGCAAACAAATATGTTCGGATAATAGTTACAAATGTTGTGATAATAATTTTATGCTTAATATGAATGGGTCGGACCGGGCATGGGCCTCAATATTATGAATTTTCGGGGTCTAGGCTTGGTTTCTATGGGCTTCGGCTGGGCTGGGCTGGGCTTGGGGTCTAGGCACCCATGAAAAACTATGGTCGGGACCCGATCAGTTTGAGCCTGGGCTTGCCCAAGCACCTACTTGGGCATGGGGCAACACTATTCGCTGTTTAAAAGTGCATTAATCAATTCGGGCTATCCTCGGGATAGCCCGAGCAGCCCGTGCACGGTACTCGGGAAAACCACGTTTGAGGACAGTTACCGGTGGTTATAAAAACACTGAGCGACTCGGGCTTTGCCCAAGTTATCACGAGCAGATTTCCAAGCCCGGGTTTAGCTTGGGTTTATCCGATGTATTTGGTTGGGCTAGCCCAGGCTGTAACTTGGGTTCTGCCTGGCGTAAGTGTTTCATACACCAGGTAGCACCCAAGTTCCAGCCTGGACTAACCCAACCAAATACGTCGGACAAACCCGAGTGTTGCCCAATTGGGTCCCACTCAGAATTAAAGGCTGGGAAGGAGCATTTCTAAAGTCAGAAGGTTACATATGGTCAAAGTTCACGGATAGTCTCTCACACACCTCCACACACGTCAGGTACACATTTTGACAGATATTCGGCACCCTTCGAGCAGGGACTATCATGGGCTGGGTGCACCCATGGGTGCCCACTCAATTCTTCCAAATGTCTGGGTGGTATGCATTTTTAATTTGCAGCATGGGTACTGGGGGCATGGTTGACAATTTTGGAATAACGTCGCTAGAGTTTTTTTACTTGAACAACCAAGATGTTTACCAGGTAATATGTTTTTTATATGATTAGGACCTTAAACATAGACTTTGGCAATATATGACACATAAATCGTGGTAAGTATAGGGCGTACTATTTTTAAAACCATGTCCTGATCCTAGGTCTGATCCATATGATAATGTTACAGCAAAATGTTCACTATTTTCAAATCGTAGCAACACATCAGAGTACTCTAATTTTTTTAATTGTTTTATTCGCCGTTTTCACACAACAGATGGGTTATTTTGCGAGAAATGTTTTAAACATTTTAAAATGTTAAAAAAATAGTATGAAGTTTATTATACGATATATTCAATAAATAAATTCTGATTTAGGCGATATTATCATTATTCAGATTATGGGACATTGAATGAAGCTAACTGAAGAATTATGATATAAAATTGTCCGTTTCTAAGAATATAGCGTCTAGGAGTCATTCGTTCAGTGAAGTCTACCGCCATATAGTTACTCAATCTGGCAGCGTCATGGATCACGGTCTGCTTCGCATGGCGCAATAATGCTCTAGAAACGATTCGCTGCCGGAGTCCATTATGATAAGGGGAGTTCGGTTTGTTTGAGGACAATAAGCGGCCGATATTAAATGTTCGTAGGTCTCTGAAAAGTTTCGTAGGTGAAGATATAATTAAACCTATGCATAATTATTTGCTATTCCGACCAACCGCAATTTTTGTAACATTCTTTATTCTCACCACATAAATTACAAATTCTAAGAGACATTTCAAGACAAAATATTGTGTGAAAAGTTATGTATTAAGAATGATACGTATATAGAATTATCATACTAAAACATTTCGCGCAAAATAGACATCCGTGAAACGGCTATTATGAAAGTCAACATGCTAGGGTAATGGTTGCGAATTTTGTGAAAATCATTATTGCCTTATCTGAATGGGCCATGGTATCAATATTATGATTTGGTGGTCTTGGTCTGGCTAGGGTTGGGTGGTTCATGGGTTTCGGCTGGGTTGGGCTTGGGGTTTGGGCACCCATGATAGTCTCTGCCTTCGAGGCTTCGTTACGGGTCAATTTCGACGTTTTTCTGATCGTTTTCCATCGTCATCGTTGGGCTGTTTTCTTTGCGTTAGGTTTCGTTCTCACTTGGTTTATTGTTTTCCGGCTCTGTTGCTTGCTTTTTCCCCATGGGGAAAAGTCCCAGAAAAAGGACACTTCAGACTCGGACCTGAACCCAGGGGCGCAGCCAGAATTTTGCGACGGGGGAGGCACACCGAAGTGGCCCCTAGCATCGGCTGATGTCCCCCAAAAAAGTGAATTTGTTTAGTTTCACTCATTTTTTTACTCAACATTAATTTTGACGCCCCTTTGTAGTTCACTTTGTGTTAATGAAGGGTTGTTTGTATTTTTCATTTTGCCACCGCATTGCAAGACTAATTTAAGAATATAATCTGAAGGATTATTTGCTAAATAACTAATTTATTGGAGACGCAGCGCATATCAGCACGCAGCTCCGACCGTCTGACCTCTGTCAGTGCCCCGCCCCCGGGGTCACGGCTGGTTCTTATTTGAGACCTCTCCCACTGCATTTGATACCTATACTGTTCGGCCCATAGGTATTGGCTAAGCCAAGGCTTTAAAACTGGGGGAGGACTCGACATAAACCATACATAGTAGAATAGAGTAATTAAAATTATGAGGAAACTCGACACATTTCGTTGACTTTCTCAAGAAATGATAATGGATGGGACCAAATAACGTATTCTTGGAGTAGGGGAGGTAGAGGTATATTCACCTTATTATGCTGGATTTGCGGAACCATACTAGTACCAGAACCAGGCGAGTGACGAAAGACCATTTGTATTGCCAATTGTCTGCAGTCAGTGATATATGGGCCCCTTGGCACATACATCATGCCCCCCCCCCCATGAAAGCAGGGCCTCCTACATACTTTAGCTTCGCTAACACGATTTTAACCTCTTATTCTGGGTGAAGTCACTACAGGCTGAGTAAGAGACTCTTTAATTTGGCCAAGGGCTCCCTCAGACCGACAAAGGACCCCTCAAGTTGATGAGGGCCCCTTCAGGCCGACTGGGGGCCCTCGGACAAACAGAGGGTCTCCTCAGGCCAGGCCTGACAAAAGCCACCTCAACCTGGTCGAGGGCCCCACAAGCCACCAGAGGCCCCCTGAGGGCTGAGGTCTAGAGAGGACCCCTCCTGCTGCCGACTGAGGGCTACTCAGGCCGAAAACGGACACATCAGGCCGACCTTCCTCCTCAGGCCGTCAGAGGGCCATTCAGGCGCCCTCATGCCGACTGAGGGCTCCTCAGGCCGACCAAGGACCACCTTAAGCTGATTGGAGGCTCACTCAGGCGGCCAGAGGGCCCCTCGGGCTACTAGAAGGGCCCTCGGGCTACTAAGAGAGGCGCCTCATGCCGACTGGGACCCTCAGGCGCTAACAATAGACCCCTCAGGCCGACTGAGGTCCCCCTCAGGCCGACAGAGGGTCCCGTCGGGTCGATCAAAAGGGCCTCTCAAGCTGGCCGAGGGACCCCTCAGGCCACCAGAGGGCCACTCAGGCCGACAGAGGGCCCCTTCAGGCTGACAGAGGGCCCCGTCGGGTAGAAGGGGGCCTTCAAGCTGGCCGAGGAACCCTCAGGCCACCAGAGAGCACCTCATTCACACATAGGGCCCTCAGACCTACAGAGGGCCCCCATACCGACAGAGGGACCCCATACCGACAGAGGGCCCCTCAGACCAATAGACAGACTCTCAAACCGACAGAGGATACCTCAGGCCGATCAAGGGACCTCTCATGCCGACCGAGGGCCCCCCAGGCTTATAGAGGACCCTCAAACCGACAGAGGGCCCCTCAGAAAGACAGAGAGCCCCTCAAACCACCAGAGGCCTATTCAAGACCCATTCAGATTGACAGAGGGCCCCTCACACCGACAAAGGGCCTCCTCAAACCGACAGAAGGCCCCTCAGACCAACAGAGGGCCCCTATACCAACAGAGGGCCCCTCATGTCGACCGAGGGGCCCCTCAGGTCGATCGATGGCCCCTCAAGCCGACTGAGGGCTCCCCCTCAGTCAGGCCTATTGAGGGCCCCCTTAGGACGTCCGAGGGCCCCTCAAGCTGACTGAGGGACCCTCAGGCCTATTGAGGACCCATCAGACCGACAGAGCCCCCTCAGGACGACAAAGGGCCCCCTTAAACCAACAGAGGCCTATATAAGGCCCCATCAGATTGACAGAGGGCCCTCTCAAACCGACAGAGGGCCCCTCAGACCGATGGAGGACCCCTTAGACCGACAGAGAGCCCCTCATGCCGACCGAGGGGCCCTCAGGACGGCTGAGGGCCCCATCAGACCGGCAGAGGGCCCCTTAATGTCGCACGCGAGGGGCCCCTCAAGGTCGACGAGGGCCCTTCAAGCCGACCGAGGGCCCCCTTAAGACCGGCAGAGGGCCCCTCATTCCGACCGAGGGGCCCCCTAAGGTCGACTGAGCACCCCTCTAGCTGACTGAGGACCCCCTCAAGCCGAATGAGGCCCCTTTCAGACCGGCAAAGGTCCCATCAGGCCGATAGAGGGCCTACGAGGGCCCCACGGGCCACGAGAGCCCCACGAGTCCACGATGGCCCCTTTCAGACCCGTGATGGGCCCCCTTCAGACCCGATATGGGCCCCTCTGAGCCGCGACGGGGGGAATTTGCCCCAAATGCCCCCCCCCCCTGTCTGCGCCCCTGCCTGAACCTCCCCTGATCTCCCTATGGACTCTGACTCCACTGCCACTGATCCCTCGCTCGTTCATGACCTCCGCCCCCGGCACCGACCCTGGCTCATCCATAACCACTGCCCCCGGCAATGACCCTCGCTCGTCCTTGACCTCCGCCCCCGGGAATGACCCTCGCTCTCCGCTCCCAGTACCGACCATCACTTGTCTACTGACCACGCACGTAACACTTGGCTCGCCATTGACCTCGACTTCTGAACAGTACCTGGATTCACATCTGGCTCTTTTCTGGTGACAAAGACCACGGACGACAACGTCTCGTTCCACAAAATCAGCGTGTTTTGGCCCACTAAACAGCTGCATGGCATCTGTGACTCATCTGCTCTACAGACAGAAACCCCAGCCAACTGTACACTCATTGTCAAGACCGAGACTCGCGCCCAAAACAACAAGAAGCCGCTGCAGTGCACCAGGTTCTGTGAGACGTCTGTCCCCATCTCACTGCATCGTGCCTGGAATACGACGCAGGCAATTATTTTTGCTCCGGAGATGAGATTCATGTCGGAGAATGATATACTCGAGGGTCTCCGTCCTGAAGGTGTGTCGCACGTGCGACGCATGACCACTTCCGAAACGAACAGAGGCGTGACTGGTGACATCATACCCTCCTTGTCCTCACCTTTCAAAGCACCACCGTTCCGTCAACTTTGCTGGCAGCACATACCTCAAGTACACCGTCCGGGTCTACATCCTGAACACCCTGCGCTGCTACAAGTGCCAGCGATTTGGTCACAGCGTCAAATTCTGTAAGCAGGAGGCTCGGGGCAACAAGTGCAGTTCCGCACCACATGACGGTTCGCCCTGCTCCACACCGACCAAATGTTTGAGTTGTGGATCCTCGGATCACGTTTTCACCTCCACTCAGTGCCTCAAGATATGTGCACTGTAAGGGACCTCAAACATGTCACACCCACAAGCACCTCGCACGGTAGAAGAAAAACGTCCACTCCTACTTCCAAGACCTATTCACAGGAAACGAAAAACAAACACGTGTGACACGTGTGCAGCTCAGACCAAGTCCGTCCCTCAGCTTCCTCCCCTCAAACTGTCGGCACCAGTCAAACACCAGCCACAGTGGTCACCAGCACCACGTCCACCGCTCCCCGGCTCTGGAGCCACCGCCCGTGACCTGGCGAGCCAGCACTCGGACCGGCGGTGACAGGCCCGCGCCGCAGGCTTCATTCGTCTGTTTAAGCTCGGCCTAGACAGACCAGAGGCAGGAGAGCCGCACGAGGCCGGCCCGGGATGGCTAGACTGTCAAGTCAAACCCTCACGTCAAACCCCACAGCGTACTGAATAGCTGACAAGTCAGGAGCGGCTGATACATCCTGCTGTGCGTGTAGTAAAGATGGCAATTGTAGGACCACAGAGCCGGCGCCGGGCCCCAATTCAGGTCCGGCCGGCCTGAAGCTGTGTCTGGACTCAGGCTCGCCGGTCTCATGCCGGGCTCAGCCGAAGTTCGGGGTTTAAAATATGATGAAGTAGACATGCAGATTGTTGGTTGCCGTGCCTGGCGGGTGCTGCCACATGTAGCCGGGTTTGATACCGGTGGCGACTCATTTATAAGCAGTGGCGGTGGTGGTGCCGGTTCCTTTTTTTATAACTATTTTGCATCTCTAACGTGTAGCATAAGGTGGGGCTCGTTTCATATCAATTATGTGTTATACACCACCAAGCAAACATTAACAAAGGGCTCTTTCTCGTTCAATGATGTGTTTCCTCAAGTAGAAAATATGACATATATACTGGTTATTGATTCGACTCTGATTTAATCTAATCGAATTGTTCAATCAAAATCCCTTGAATAAAAAAAATGACTCGCCAATGGATCTTGAAACTCTTGCTCTTGACTCTTGAATCTAAACTCTTGAATCGTAACTGAATCCAAACCCGCATAGAAACAAGGCTGATTAAATCAAATGATTGTTCAACGTTGTTTCAATGTTAAATCAAACGTGATTGATCCAAATATGTTTTAATTATTTGAATCATAAATAATAATTTATCAAAAACATGAATCAAACGGTGATTGAATCATTCATGTTCCAAAGTTAATCGTGATTGAATCGTTCCAAAAAGTGAATCAATAACCAATCTGATCACATAAAACGGAGTCCCCCATTGACTGTACTCTGTGTTATACCCCGGAGCAGGACTTGCAGCTCTCGCGTCCTGTATTTGTGTTCAGTGAACGACCTATTCTCCTATCCCCTCCCCTTTCTCGCTTCTCTCCGACCCCAGCCGTGGTCCCAGCGGAATGGGACGCAGCCCCCCTTCGCTGGGACGCGGTCATCGTTAAAATATTGCTCAGCGGCCTGTGACTACTTTACATATCGCTTCGTCATTCTATTCATGGTCAATGAGAGATAAATGATTATACATTATGTATCAACTGTAACTGTAAGGTTAGCCGTAAAAAACGTGAGTTAACAATATGTATGTACTATCTCTTATCCAAGTTTCCCCTACTTGTCCCTAGATGGCACTAGTAGTAAACGCCTAAAGGTATGCTGTACCGCATTGCCTAAAGCCAAGGACTGCGGCCGGCGCAATGGGGTAGGAGTAACGAGTCATCTGCTCATCAGAAGTGTGGGGGGATCCCAGGGGTGTAACTTTATTTTTCTTCGGGAGGACCCGCCCACCATTCTGAGCTGAGCCCCCCCATGGTGCTACGGAGCCTGTGCCCCGTGCAAAGGGAGGCCCGGGGATAACTCTGGTCTGATAGGGGACAGTGGGGATAATTCTGGTATGGTAGGGGAGAGTGGGAATCTTTATGGTATGGTAGGGGGAGTGGGGATAGATCTGGTCTGGTAAGGGAGAGTGGGGATCATTCTGGTATGGTAGGGTGAGTGGGGATAGTTCTGGTATGGTAGGGGAGAGTGGGGATCATTCTGGTATGGTAGGGGGAGTGGGGATAGTTCTGGTCTAGTAGGGGAGAGTGGGATATTCTGGCTATTAAGGGGAGTGGGGAGTAGTTCTGCTCTGGTAGGGAAGTGGGATCATTTTGGTATGGTTAGGGGAGTGGGGATAGTTCTGGTCTGGTAGGGAGAGGGGGATCCATTCTGGTATGAGTAGGGGAGTGGGGATAGTTCTGGTTTGGTAGGGGAGAGTGGGGATAATTGGGACACATGAGAATAGGGACACGTAAATGTTATTACGGTTAAGGGCAGTGTCACCGGGGTGTAGGGGGGGCAGCTGCCCCCTGGTTGGAGAGACAAACGTATCTTCCCCTTTCCCCCAAAAATCGCTTGATGCCCCACTCTTAAAAAGGTACCCTGCCACAATCGTCCAAAAAACAGAAAGTATGGTGGCACATAGTCAAATTTTCTCAAAATCCTGCTTTCCAGTATCCACATTCAAAAACTGGAAGAAAAAACCGCCTCGCGGCCTAACACAATTTGCACAATTGCTTATACCTACCATAGATAACAGAAGACTGTTATCTGACACTGTTATCTGACTGTCTACTGTTATCTATACTTACCTATATAAATTAGGAAAATAGATAAAGCTAGCTAGCCTGACGAGTTCTAAAAAAGGCAACACGAACGTAAGGACGCGGTCATCGGCACCCGGAAGCTGCTCCAGTGGTGCCCAGCTTGCTGGACCGGAGAGCTAATAGTGGGGACCGGACCACGACCATCTCCCCAAGTCATCTCCCACCAGGCTCCCCCAGATCCAGAGGACCATTTATGTGCGGGAAAGTCTTTCTGCCTCAGTTTTGCTGTTTTCAAACCATTTGCACTAATACCAGTTGTTTGCTACAGTGAGATACATGGATGTATATTGTATAGGTAGGTACAGTTATCATTATTATATCTACCTTTGAGTGCTGACTGCCACCGGTCATCGTGATTTATAACCCGAGGCTAATGTGTATGAAAACTGTCTTCATTGCGATATTCTCCATCATACCAAGCTGTGCAGCCAGGAAAATGGTAACCTAAGGCTTGGCTCCAACTACGGCCTGGTTCCGATATGAAAATGACGTTTTCCACTAACTAAAATTATAAATGCCATGCCGCTTCGCGGCGTCACATCGGTGGCCATCGTCATAATGATTTTCCCTTAACCCTCGCCCTGGTGGGGGGTCATTTTGACCTGAGGTTTTTCTGGAATAGCGGGAAAACGGCGGCGCGCAGCGCCGCCAAATTTTGCATAGCTGTTTGAACATCAAAGTTCCCAACACTTAACAAAAATTTACTTCAGGTCAACCGAGCGCAGGTCATCAGTCACTTTTAAGTGACCTTGAACCTTCCAAAATGTTTTTTGTGATCGTGCCAAAGCCACAGTTTTTGTTCGAAATTTGAAACTTGCAGGATTTCATAAGATTATTAAGTACCTACAACTTGTTTATCTTCGGACTTTTGTATCGGTTGACCTAAGGTTCAGGTCAATTTTCTGACCTCCCCATTATAAGTGAATGGGAAAATAAACAAATGCTTCCAATACAAAAATATACGACTAATTCTTTCAGAATCATGTTATTTTAGCTCATTTTGGATGATCAAGGTGCAATGTTGCTCATTGATTTCTACAAGGTCATCTGAGGTCATCTGAGGTCATCAGCAATGATTTGCTAATAACTTTTGATAGACAAAAGAGATAAGACGATCGGGTTGGGAACACCACTGTGTTTGTCTCGTCTGGCCGCATCGACCCATATGCAACATACCTACCCAGGTCACCCAAAGACCTTGACCTGAGGTCAAAATTTGAAATTCGACCTTGAAGGTAAACCAGGTATATGTTGCAAAGCGCCTTGTAAAGACGAAACACGATGTGTAAAGGCATTGCCTATCGATTATTAGATGAAAAGTTATTTCAGTAAAAATACAATCTACAAAAAACTGCATTTTGACCTTTCGATGACCTCTGGAGCCTAACTATTGATCTTGGCTCAATTTTGAGGACTTTCAGGGCGATGCAAATTAATTAGCTTTCGATTGTTTTTTTTTTCGTTGTTCCTAGCTATCATTAGTTCACGAAATAACGGGTTTGGTCGAAGCGAAGTCCAAAAACTGTGAAATTTGACCTTGATGACCTCTGGTGACCTCAATATTGACCTTACTAAAAAATGGTTTCTTGTAACTTCGAATGTACACGTTGAGAGATTTCAAAACGCTTTTTCCGCCGTCTTTCTATCTCTTTTCGTTTTGCGATTAGACGGGGGTCATTTGACCCCCCCCTCCCACATGGCGAAGTTGTCTCGGAGGCCCACCCGGGCGCGGGTTAAGTGAAGGAAGAAGGCGTCTCGGTAACGAAAGCCGATTCGTCATCGTCCTCGGTTTGTCCGTAACGCGGCTGAATTGAATGAATCCTCCTCTACGAGCCCACCGCCTATATTTATGGGTTTTATCAGGCAAACCCGAGAGAGAAAAAAAAAACGCGCTGCCCTAAATAACTAAATACCTACTATAACATGTAAATTCATATTAACAATGCTGCAAAGGCGGGGCAAAGGCAAAATGCAAACACACACACTCAGAAAAAAGGTATGTTTTTTCGTCATTTCAGCTGACCCCCACCCAAGAATTATCGGTGACGCCCCTGCGCGTTGGTATTAGATAAATTGTATTATTACTTAGATGTGTATATGCTACAGAATATCGTGTGTTTATATATAGTTTATCCGAAAGAAGAAAAAAAAATCCGATAAGCGTTTTTTTCCGAAAAGTGATTTTTCCCGAAAAAAGGCATTTTGTAAGCTCAAATACCAAAATAAAGTGACCGTCCCAGATTCGGGGAGAAAAATGGGGGGGGGACTTTTTGCCACAAAAAGATGTCCCCACGCACTGGCGGATCCAGGGGAAGGCATTTAGGGTCATGCCCCCCCAAAGGCCTTAAGTGGCCTGTTTGCCCCCCCCCCGGCCCAACAATCAAGCCTCATAACAAAAAGCGATCGGTAATAATGTATAATGGTTTTGCCTCTGTTCCATAACTACAAATTTCTATGGAAACCAACAACAGGTCAATATTACAAATAGCAGAAAGAATTCAGTTGTCCAGGGAATAAAACGCAAAATTTCCCGCCGCTCCGCGGCGCAATTTAAATACCGAATATATTGTATGGCGGTTTAAAAATCGTGCCGTTTCCCATCGCATTTATGTTTCATGTTGTTACTTTCTTATATTATTGTGCAAAAATAATTCGCTTAAACACTTTTTTACCACACTTTAAAGAGCACAATACATTTGTATAGAGGTCCGCACTATACACAATGTGACGCATTGATGAGAATGCATATCCAGGGAACAATATTCACATTTTTCGCGACGCTACGCGGCGCAATTATTTAAGAATTATAGGTCTTGAACCTAAAAAATATTCCAGGTTGGTATGGTTTATTCCAAATTGGTGTCACTGGTTCTTGATTTTTATATTTGCTTACTCCAGCTTCAAAAAGTTGATATGGCCCATGCCATGTATGTCATGCTGCATTCTCCATCCTTGTAACGTGGGTTTTCATCCGTTTTGTTTGTCCCTTTCAACGCTTGGGAAAGGATTCGCCAACACCACTGTCGGATTCAGGACGCATCAGGGGCGCATCCCCGCCCCCGCAGGCATATGGGTGCATTGAATACAAGTATGCCCCCCGCGCGTTCCTGCACTGAGCGTGAAAGCAATGATCTAAATAGAAAACTATGTAAGTTTACAATTTTGCGGGAAAAGATAACAATTTATCGTAAAAATTGCCCATGCTGCAGTCGAAATCCAGCAATCCATAGTAAAAAACTCGAAAATTTCGCGCCGCTTCGCAGCAAGTTTCGCAATCGCATCCACAAATTTGTCAAAATTAATTTTATTCAGTGTCTTGCAGAGGCCCACCGCCTATATTTCTGGGTTTGATCAGGCAAAACCCGTAAAAAAATTCGCGCCGCTTCACGGCGCTAAATTACTTTATAACATATACAAATACCTATAATAGCATGGAAATCCATATTAAAATGCTGCAAAATCTTAAATACGAGCAGAAAAAACGACATTTAAGCCAACACCCACAGGCAAATGATCGGCGAAGCCCCTGCGAATGGGTATGAGATAAACATTATTTATCATATGTGTACCTACATTTCGTAGCATTTATGCAGTGTGCCAAAACTTATCGATTTGAGTGGGAAATGACACCCAACTGTGAATAATTTTCCACTCTCATTCTCCATTTCAGGAGTTAATTTTCCACTCAAAAATTACGAATTGTGATTTTTATTCTGACATAAGTAAATATTTACAAAAAAATATATGATTGAATTAAAACTACTGCTTTTCGTATTCAAGACAGTAGTCAATATCGTACAATTTTCTACTAATTTTCCACTCTCATGGTGCCTTTTGGTCTAAAATTTTCCACTCTGACACCCAAGCCAAAATAGAGTCTTGGGACACTGCATTTATGCTACGGAATATCGCGTTTTTATGTTTTCCCCCCTAAAAAATGAATTTGTTAAGCTCAAATACCTAATAAATAAGGTGAACGGCCCAGATCCGCGAAAAAGTTGTAACCTTTTTGCCCAATTTCCCCCCTCAAGCCTGACGCCTGGGATCTGCCAGTTTGTTCCCCCACGGAAAAGAGTGGTATCCGTCATGTCCCACACCCAATGGCCTATCCTACAGACACGGATATAGTCCTCCTGCTAGCACTGGATGACAACTCGCAGGCAATTACAAGCCAACCGGTTAACGGGCAGTAACTGCTGTGTGCCTCGGCGAGCCACAAATAGCCACAGCGAGTGCCTGGGAGAGCCGCCTACACAGGGATTCATTTTTTAATTACGCACTCTTTGGCAACGCATATAGGAAGTGAATAACTTTCAGCATTCAGAATCTGGTAACGGTCAGGTTGAGGTTGTCTCATTCTCTCCAAAGCTGTTCACTGTGCCACCGACACCGTCCGATGCGTTCTTGCCGTGAGACGTTCCGATGATGATGATGATTTGGGCTTAAGGTGAGACGTTCCGAGAAGTGCCACCCAGTGCAGCATGGTGGGCACGGTTCCGCGAGGCCCCGTGCGTCCCCAGTACTAGACAGGAGGTCCCCGGTATTACCGGGGGAGATAGGGGTGTGAACTAGACAGGAGGCCCCCTGTACTAGACAGGATGCTCCTGGTGCTAGACAGAAGGCCCCTGATACTAGATAGGAGGCCCCTCGTACTAAACAGAACGCCACTGGCACTTTATTAGTTACAAAGTTATTTGCATAACAGTTAACCCGCGCCCCACTGGGCCTCTGCATTTCCTTCGCCCGACTGGGGGGGGGTTGAACCCCCCTCTAACTCGGCTTCTATGGCATGTAGACCAAAACAAAAAACTATGTTCGAACCGTTATCAAAAATAATTTCGAAACTATTTAATACTTTTTTTTCGCTCACATCAAAACTCAGGTCACCAGAGGTCATCGAAGGTCAAATTTTCCAGTTTTAGGACATTGCTCCAGAAACCCCCAAATATCTCGGAAACTATGCTATCTAGAAACAAACGTTAAAAGGACAACCGCTAGCCATTTAAATTTGCAATCGCACCCAGGTTCTCAAAATTGACCTCAGGTCTATAGTTTATGCTCTAGAGGTCATTAAAGTCGAAATGCTGATTTTTGGCAAAAAATACTTTTAGAAATAACTTCTTACCTAATAAAGATAACGCAATACTGTTTACGCCATCGTGTTTGTCTCGTCAATGCGCTTGGAAATATATCAAATTTGATCATGTTAGCTCAACTTTAAAAAAAAAAACTCAGGTCAAGGTCAAGTGGTGACCCAAGTAGGTCATCTGGCATATCAGGAGATGTGTCTTGACGAGACAAACACATTGGTGAAAGTTACACTTCTCTATCTTCATTATGTTTATGAGTTTATTTGACGGAAATGGTCGTTGGTGACTCTCGAATGGACCTCAGATGACCCCGTAAGGGCTCCCTTAGCAAAACCTGCACTTTGGATCATACATAATCTATTCCTTATCTATAGCATCTGCTCAGAAGGAAATGGACTATATCGTCGAAAAGAAATGCATTTTGATATTTCTCCATTGACTTTTAAATGGGACACAAAAATTACCCGACTCAGGCACGTGATAATTCAAAAATCGAGTACACATTTTGTATTATACTGTATGACTTGATGATGTCCTAAAAGTTTTGATATCGATTCCGTTTTAAAACTGTGGTCTATTGCACTGACCGCAAACTTTTTGGTTTAGGTGGGCACTTTGACCTGACCGGGGTTGACCTGGTCCAACCCGAATTACGAAACTTGAATTTTCGCAAAATGTGCGGAAAGGATCAATGATTAGTTATGCCAAATTTCTACGCGCCGCCGTTTTTTCGTTATCTTGGTAAAACAGAAGGGGGTATTCAAACACACACACACACACACACACACACACCCATTGGGGCGAAGGTTAAGACTTTTTGTTTGCAAAAATAACCTTTTTGATCTTCGACGATATCTGAAGCCTGAACTATTGACCTGAGCTCAAATATGAGGAGATGCTGTCGATTAAAGATTTATAGAGCTTTCGATTGTTTTTTCCCCGTTTGCTCCTAGCTGTCTTAAAGGGAATATAGCACCTTGGGAAAAGTATGTAGAATGATGGAGAAGAAAGCCCTGATTACGGTCCTGGCATTCATTTTTTGCGAAAAAAGTCAGAATTTGTTGTAATTTTGAAATAAATAGTAAATGTTTTACATTGTGACGTCACACCCAATCTTGCGTCACCAAAAGTCGAGTTGTGACGTCAAAGGAGGCAATCGAACGGCACAACTTTGCGCCCTCGCCCAGAATGACAGCTGCTGTTGCCGGCATCGCTACTGAGTCGCGTTTCCACTACCGGTGCACCACCGGTACGTGAAACCGCGACTGGCTGGTTTCGACCGGGCGCTCGTGCTCGCGGGTAGGGTATGTGGGGGCACGCATACGTGAACCACTAGAGTGTGCCGAGTCGCCTGACCGGCCGTCGGTGGCGGTCGGGGTGGACGCAAGGTAACTGAAATTTACTGGGGACGGGTTCAAAAAAGCGTAAGTGCTTGAGTGGCAATCACAGTGGAGTAACTACTGATGACGTATTGCGAACGTCAACGGGATTTGTTTGACGTTTGCAATTATGACCACATTATGACCAACGGTTTTTGCGTGGGAAACTCAGCAACTAGTCGCTTTGAGGGAAAATTTTCGCGATTTTGGGTTTCTCAGGCACACCCGACAATCTGGCTATCTCAGTTAAAAACTAATGTTAAAGGTGCTATATTCCCTTTAAAAATATTATTTTTAAAGATATTTGGGGGTATCTGGAGCGCATTCCTAATTCGGGGAAATCTGACCTTTGATGAACTCTGGTGACCTAAATATTGACCTGACCTAAAATAATGCAACTTTCGATAGAGCTTGTCTCGATCTATCCAACTCCGTTTTCTGCGTGTCGCTACATTGCGTGGTTTTCGAGATCATAGGGGGGGGGGGGACGAAATCCGCCCCCCCTCTAGGGCGTGTAATTATCAGAGGCCCTCCAGGGCGCATGTTAACACCCCCGGCACTACGCGGGTTAATCCTCCCGCCGCCTGCCTTGAGTGCCTCCTGTGTGAAGGTAGTTATGTTAATGCGATAGAGCATTGACTTGGGTTTCAAAACCGTACCATAATACCATTTGCATACGTTGTTCTTCCTTTGCATGATAGGCGGCGGCGGCGGCGGCTGGGTAGGCAGTTGGTAAGTCCGGCAGGGCGTCTAATTCGGGGATGTAAGCCGGCATGGTTCACCAACGTGTGCACCGAGTACGGACAGCGACGGAGGGCCTGGCGAGGCGGCCGATGCAGGCGTGGCAGACGGAGGTTCGCGGCGGGTGGACAATTTACTTTTCTTGCGATTTTGACCCATGTTCAGGTGTTCCAAGAGGAAAATGTCAAAATCGAAATAAAAGAAGAAGTAAAACGACACCAGAATAACGTCTTGTGTTGGCGTCGTCGAAAGTGGTGCCAGCTATAAACACGCGCTTGATTTTTAGTTTTGCGTAATTTTCACCGATTTATAAGTGTTTTTCAATACATTTTTTTGTCAAAAATTGATGTTTTTTTACCTCCTACAGATGTAATTTGAACCCCACGGGAACGCAAATAACAAAAGGCATCCCACCTGGGTCAGAAGCATG
>VOPJ01008620.1:3228-87742 GCA_014673585.1 Semibalanus balanoides | reverse complement strand
AGCTATCTGCCCATATATCGATTTTTAGGTATGGGTTAGTTAATGAACTCTTAGGAACGAAAATCGTCACCATAGATTACAATTGTTATAGGCGATTAGCATTAGCAACCACGACTCGATCACGTCCAGAAAAACGGTCATAAAACCTAAAATTAATTAAAAAGTGATAAATGCAAATAAAAATGCCTGTTTCTTGACAAATTTTGCCTCAGAAATACAAAAAAGTATTAATTTGTTCGTATCTGGTCAAAAAGTAAAAAAAGTGAATTTGAAAAATGACGTCATGAGTTTTTTACACTTCGGAAGTCATCACTCAGTCAAAATTAGAGATAATGCTATTCAAATTTGGTTTAATTTTTTTCCATACTAATTTCTTTCTCATATATATTTTTTAACATCTTTAAAAAATGCTTTGTGAACGTTAAAAAAAGACTTTTGGTGGTCAAAAACACAAAATTTTGCAAACCTTAGATTTTGATTGAAAATAAAATTACATTTTCTATCTTTTACATTTTGTTACAAATGGTTTTTTACTCTATTTTCCACGATTTTTCACAATATTTACCGCCTTTCTACCAACATGACGTCACTAGAACGTCATTATCTCCCATAATACTGCACCAATTTGCATACAAATTTCAAGTGATACGTATAATTGTTATCAACTCAGCTACTGAAATTTTTAGCAAGATGCATTACATGACAAAATGTAAAACAAAATCAGAGGGGCCTGTCAGCCCCCCTTAAGGAGAGGGTTAAAGGGAGTGTGCCTACTCTTTTGAAATGTCAAATATATTTTTATTACGGTAAGAAGCTATTGCTTTGATTATTGGTTACGATAAAATTCACGTCTGGAGCCCTTAGTTGAATTTTTACTTATATTCTGTTTTGGCAATTTGTTTAATCAAAACTCATATAACGAGATCGTACGACTATAAGGAACAGAGTAGTCGAAGGTGTTACCTATAATGGCGCACTGGCCAGACTAACAATGATATGCCTAGCGTTGTAATTTAAGAGCAATGGCTTTAAGTGCGAAAGCTCTCTGGCGAACTATTGATAATTAATCTACTGCCAGTTAATGTGATGCGACTTTGGAATATCTCACCAACTAAAGTGATTCTGGGAAATGAAGTAGCATGACAAATTCAGAAAATATGTTCTAAAGCAGCTAGTGTTCAACTCCACATGACCAATGTGAGAGGCACACTCCCTTTTAAGCGAGGTATCTCTGGCAACCACTTTTGTACCAACCATACATTTCCCTCATTTTGAATTATTAAAAATAGCACGACAATCAATTCATTAGTAAAATCAAAATATACATGTCCGGCAGAAGAATGGTTGTCTACTCATTGTCCCCTGACGACAGACCTGTCAACTCGTTGCCACCAGGTAACACAGAGTAACCACCACCAGCCCAGACCGTCACTACCAGCCCAGACCGTCACTTTCTACGTCACCATTCCATTGCAGCTAGAGCGACATGATTCTCACGACAAACGACTGAAAAGTGAAACTTAATTCGCCCGGCGACGAGTTTGGCGACGGCTGCAGGGCCTGCCGGTGGTTTCCGTGGTTCGGTTTGCTCGGGCCTGGTCAGTTTCACGGAGACAGGGAGCCGCTGTGTCTGTTGTTGTGAAACCATCAGTTGGCATTAGGGAATCGTGGACAGCGGTGATCACTTATCCTCCTAATTTGATAATTGGTGTGTGGATTTCCTTCCATAGCTAATAATACATTTGTTCTTTATATATATATATATATATATATATATATATATATATATATATATATATAATATATATATATATATAATATATGTATATATATAACAGATGATTACCCGATGCAAATTAACGCGTACATAACTGATGGTTACTTACGTAATAGCCGTCTACCTGCCTCGTTTAGGGATAGATGTGACTTGCTAATTATTTTCACAGTTGAGGGAAAATGGATGGGCAGCAGGCACGAGGAGTGGACAAGTTATGAATAGATACCAAGCAAAGCTATCAGTAGTACTCCTTCACATAATTTTTAAAGAAATAAAAATCAACAGGAAGAGGTGAAAAACAAATATAAAGATACGATGTGCAGGCATTTCCTGAGCATTTAGCCCGGTGATTCAATCGCATAATGTAGCTACGTCACTGCCCAAGGATACCATACGCCAGTTTCGTTATTCACTTCCAAATGTACTGGTGACAAATAATACATCATCGCATTGCCTCAGAAGTTGTACAACTAACCACTGAACAAGAAGTAGTCGGACATCGTTCTCCGAATCCAAGGTCAGCTGCCCTATCCATCGGAGACTCCTGCGCTGAACGGTGCGTAGCTAGGCGACTGCAATGCCGACTACGACCATATCACTCCATACATCCGGCTACCGAAAACGTTCAACATTCACACCAAATTCACACGCCTGAAGGCGGCGGCGGCGGTGGCGGCCCTTGAGCAAGAAGAGATTGAGTTGAGCAGCCCGTTCCATTGCGCACATATAAAAATAATCATCGTTAGTGGCTACTTTCCTAAGGTAAATGCCTTCTTATAACACAAGTATATAACAATGGGGACAATCGGACAGCACTCCTGTAAACGTTACTGTTTATTGTGTAGCGATTGCTGTCCCATTCAAGCATTACATACAGGTGAAAGTCTCTCTACCTCTCTCTATGTCTCCTTTTCCTCCACTTATATCCCTCTCTCCCCCTTCTGTCGTGACGCCAAGACGCATTCCATGCAGACCGTTTCTACCAGTCTCTCCTATTTTCTCTCGATGTCTTAGCGACGAGTAAAAGCCTCGCCCTCTATCTCCACTACCGTCTGCAGCATGCGAAAAGGAGCACACAGCCACTCCTAGCCCCACACACCAGTATCACGACTCTGAATTCATACCGTTATGTAGCTCTGATGAATGCTACAGCTTTCATCATGTGCTTTGTATACATCTGTATTCGATTGCCAGACAATGTTTTTGGGTATTATCAGCTGAATTTCTTGATCGATCGAAACTTTCCCGCACCTGCGCTTTCCAGAGGCTGTCAAAAAATGAACATGCGTTATTTTCACTTTGAAATTCACAACTCCTCGCCATCGAATGACCAGATTATGGCACCTTTTCCACCTATGTCTTCAGCTGTGCCAGATTGTCGTTCAGGTAGCGAGCCAAAACTGTCTGTGCACAGAAGTTGGCACGGCCAGCAAACAGCCCTGACCAATGGACAACCGACCGAGAAGTGGGACGCCTTTTCAACGGTGGTTTCCACGCACCCCTGACGTGTTGAGAACCGGAACAATTACCTCCGAGGCGTAACGACTGTGCGTGCTCGAACAATGGACGTTCTCTGAACACGCATTGTTCTCACACGCGTCAGTTGTTCCGGGAACGTGTTCACTGTTCATGGGCTAGCAGCACGTGAGCGAGAAAGGAGGTGAACATTAAATACGGCGGGCGTGCGTTCTTGTTTCTTTGCTCGAGTGTTTCTGCCTGTGCAAGGGCGTCTGTGACGAATGTGGGGACTTTGGGGATCTTGGGACTATGGGATTCCCTAATGGGTATGTCATGGGGTGTAGTTTTGTGCGAGTTTTGAGTGGATTTGTTTTCTGTTGCAGGGTGACAGCGGAGGTCCGATGCTCTGGCAGTCAAATGATGGAAAGACAGATTTGGTCGGTAAGTGGTGGAAACTCACCGTCTGCTTCCCGCTGTTAAGCTGCCGTAGATGTGAGCGCTTAGCTGCGCCGTATAACAACTTGTATGACATGATTGGATAATGCATAATGCAGGTCGTGAAGGTGTCATTCAAACTTCACTTTAGCAATTTAATCATATTGTGTACTTCTGACTCATCAAATATGCTGTCCAATCTTTGCAGTGATTATGACCCGCTTAGGCATATTTAAATCTATTCGAATATTAAACTCATTGTTTGTGTCTCATTAAGTTTAGGCACTGTTGGCAGACATGACCTTTCCATAACACAAATGAATCCAAAACAAGATGAATAACCAATAATGGTAGGTATACCATAAATCACAAAAAC
Source organism: Semibalanus balanoides (assembly GCA_014673585.1). Classification (NCBI taxonomy): domain Eukaryota; kingdom Metazoa; phylum Arthropoda; class Thecostraca; order Balanomorpha; family Balanidae; genus Semibalanus; species Semibalanus balanoides. The sequence continues at coordinate 83,696 of VOPJ01008620.1, read as the reverse complement.
AAACTAAAAAGACATCACGTACTAATCACCGATACCTGTTCCTACCATCTTCCTAATTGCACCGACAGCCAGTCGAACCAGGTGCCCTATAGCACCATTCGCCCAGCTGTCCCCATTAACACCACCCATCTTCCACCAGGTATCGCCCAGCTGTCCTCCATTAACACCACCCCTCATCCCTCGGGTATCGTCAGCTGTCCCCATTAACACCACCCCTCATCCCCCAGGTATCGTCAGCTGTCCCCATTAACACCACCCCTCATCCCCCAGGTATCGTCAGCTGTCCCCATTAACACCACCCTCTTCCCCCAGGTATCGTCAGTTGGGGGCAAGGCTGCGGACGACCCGGACTCCCCGGAGTCTACACTCGCGTCGCAAACTACATCGACTGGATAGAGGACAACACGCCGGACGCCTGCTACTGCGGCCGACGCTCCCCGCGGCGCCGTCGGCATGCGCCAAAATCCTCCCGTGACGTCGCGCGGGGCCCCTCACATTTCGAAGATGCCATCTCCATGCGAAGATCCCGACGCGCGCGGCGCTCAGTGGCCGCGGCAGGCGGCACGGACTCCGCACGAAGCTAGCGGACAGCGGCCTACTCGGCGCGTAGTGTTCAGATGTGGCGCAGCGCGGCGACCGCGGCGCGGTGGCGGCGGCGGCGGTGGCGCGCCGCTCGGTCGCGCGTTCACTGTCAGCTGTCTAATTACCCGCGGTGGAGGCGGCAGCGGCGGCCGCCACCGCCTGCCGTGACCGAACCAAGTGGTCAGAAGTGGAACGCTGTTTGACCCATTTCCTGACCTGCGCCGCGTCGTGCCATGCGGTGCTATGCGGACTCTGCCGCGCGCCGCCTGCCGCCCGCCGTGGCCGCCGCCCGCCGCCCGCCGCCCGCCGCCCGCCGCCTGCCGCCTGCCGCCTGCCAAGCGCCGTTTGCCGGCGCCTGAGACACAGTGGAGGCCAGAGCGAAGAGCGGGGACCGGTCCAAAACGGAAAGTCATGGGTGAGAGGAGATGGATAGTGGAGGCATCGGTGGCCTCGACCGGTTAATGAAGGACTCGAGTGAGTGAGCAGAGGAAGGCGTGGCAAGACGTGTCAACTATGTCTTTCAACACCGCAAGCACTGGATGAAATGGTACTTCGGTAGAGGTACAGGGAGAAAGAGAGAAAGAGAGAAAGAAAGAAATGTAGGAGAGAAAGAGAGAATGAGAGAAAGAGAGAAAGAGAGAAGAGAGAAGAGGAAAGATAGAAAGAGAGAAAGAGAGAAAGAGAGAAAGAGAGAAAGAGAGAAAGAGAGAAAGAGAGAAAGAGGGAAAGAGAGAAAGGGAGAAAGATAGAAAGAGTGAAAGAGTGATAGAGAACAACAGAGAAAGAGAGAAAGAGAGAAAGATAGAAATAAGAGTGAAGGAGAGAAAGAAAGGGAGAGAGAAAGATAGAAAGAGAGAAAGAGAGAGCGAGAGTGTGTGTTTGAGAGAGATATCGTTATTCGAGCGAGGAACTAGATGACATATGTTACGGTCGATTGTCACGGTGGCGACACTTGTTACGCCAGAGGTGGTGAAGTGACCACCTAAAGTCATGTATCGCTGTATTTCATGCCTGTGATGAAATGGAAACTTTGGTTACCTACATGATTCTCATGGTTATCTTTATGATTTTATGATTGGTCAGCTGTCGCTCACTTCTCGTGTACTGATTATTTCTTGTTATTTTGTTACCGATGTGTCCACTCCTTACTTGTTTACTTTACTTGTTTACTTGATGTGTCACACCCTTGCTTCACATAACTTGGCTGAACGTACAAATACTGCGACAATATATATATATGATGTTTACGCATTTAGAGCTCGAGCATCAATAGCCTGACGATATTGACAAAACAATCATCTGGTTTGGACGCAATTGGTTTCTCCTGCTCGCTATATTCGTTCACATTTAGCAACGAGAACGTACACGCGAAATGCGAAAAATGCGCCGAAAGGTAAATAAGATCAGTTTGGTTCGAGTCACTTCAATCGGCTGTGGGCTCCTCGAGGATCAAGAGTGACGGGTAGAGTTCGACATGGCTGCACTTTTCCTTGGCCCAGCCGCCCTACAGCCATAGCATCACAGCCACAGCCAGCCACAGCCATTCCAAATTGTCAAATGGCCGGCCCGTTGGCCAGCCGTGATTTTTTCTCATATTTTAGTGTTTATTTCTAGTTACTGTTATGCAGCATGTTCCAAGTTTCTTTTATCCATATCGGTATGCATAAGATTGATGCCAAAACAAAAATCACAGGTTAGGACATTCCAGCCACAGCCATGATCTAGAGATTTTCCAGTCCGGCCCACCCCATTAGCCATGGGGTTCGGCCAGTCATGGGGATAGCCGCCCCATGTAGATCTCTAGTGACGGGGTCATGATCCTTGACCTGCTTCTTTGAATCTGCCAATGCTCGTGAGCTTACAACGCAGCTCAGAAAGCGACACACTTGTAGCGACTGCAATGGAGCGCTAACTCGGACACACGCTCTAGGAAAGAGAACACGCGTACACCGTCATAAAGGTGAAGTAAGAGTATATGATGGCAAGAGTACATGGAGAAAGAGAAAACCCATGCCCCTCCCCCTCTTGAACCTCGAATAATTAAAAGCCGAAAGGAGTGACTCGGAATCAACCGGACTATTTTGGATCTCGTATATTGCTTTCGTTCTTAAAGGGAGGTGTTCACCTTTAACATGGGGTTTTGAACTGAGATAGCAGTTTTGTAGAGCAGATCGAGAAATTAGTTACGGCTGAAGAATTAACTCGCAACGTAAAGTAGTTTTGACACAGGATAAGTCTGCATTTTCACCCCAACCCTGAAAACACCCCCGAAAACAGCTTCGGTAGCTCGCCGCCAGGCGGGCGCCGGAGGTAGGACACTCTCTGACACGTAGTTCCGTACCTGATCACGGACGCCTTGTTAATATCCGCTCAGCCGCCGGGCTGCGCGGGCAACTGCTTGTCAGAGGACTGTTACTAGGTGTCTGGCGGAGCCAGAAACGCCACCTGCTATTCGTACGATTTCTCGTGAAATACAAAGAGAAACTTATTTTTCTCCACATATATCCATCACTTGTCAAAACCAAAGTCATATTCGTAGTTTTGAGCTCAAGATGCGCCGTATGGTTGAATTTCAACACAACTTTCAAGGTGAACTATTCCCTTGAAGCTTCACAACCTCTTAACCAAAAAACTGTCGGGGGCCGAATCGGCCCCCTTTAGGTTTTTCGCATACAGTTAATTCATAATTCAACCCAAAATATTAAAACTTGGTGACTTTTCCTAAGATTTCATTTATCATTGAATGATGTGCTTTTTTCCCGAATTGAATTATTAGGAGGGGGTCCAAGACAGTTTTTAGGGGGGCGTGTTCGGCTGTTTTGACACACAGTATTTGCGTTGTTAAGAACTCGTGGAGAGTTGTGTGTTGAAGGGAAGTGTTAGCGAAAATAGGCATCGGTAGACAATTCATTGTTCGTTCAGATGGCATTCCAGAAATTCCAAAACTTTGAATTTTGAAATTCATTTTTTATATATATTTTTTTCCCTCAAAATGATACATTTTTTATTTTCATGAGGTTTCATGAAACCGGAATATATGTCAGAGAAAATATGCCAGTTAATAGGTTTGTAAAGTTTCAGGGCGACATCTAAATATTTGATGACCTGATGTCAGGTCAAATGCTAACCTTCCAATATAAATATATGGTGAAAAATGAAAAATAATGTTTAAACACATTTTATCAATTCAACTATTTCGACATAATGCATCTAAAGCTTAGGTTACACGAGCAACTTGTCTGCCAACCGGTTTGGTCAGGTGTTGCATAGATGTTGCTTGGGTTGCACGGGGTAGCTGTCAGGTGGTTTGCTCAGGTGTTGCTCAGGTGTTGCTTAGCTACAGGCAGAATCTCGCCGCTCGCCTGCAACTGCCTGCAACAGTTGGTCGACCGCCGCTTGTCGTCTGACGTGACGTCATCATCGTTTCGGCCAATGAGAGAAGTGTTGCAAAGATTCAGGAACCTGGCGCCGTGATGTTCAATTTTTTAAACAATCCTTGGAGTTGTTTACCTGTTTCTGTTGCATTTTGAAGATGGAGTCACGGCCGAATACACCGATGGAGCCCTCTTCAAAGCCCAATATTGGTAAGTTTTCAATTAATTTCTCTTCATTTCTTTGCACTGTGTCTTTATGAAACTATTAGTTTAATTGATACGGAGGTCTTTGTGTGCAAAGTTCGGCCCTTGGCAGTCGCAGACTGCGCACGAATGCAGCACGGTGAATGTCTTATCCCAGGATCCTCAGCCAGTAATTGCATCCGGATCAGGATTCACCGTGATCTTAGGTAGGAATTCATCTCTCAATGTTATAAGTGTTTGAAAAGGCCAAGTCCTAGTTAAATAATTCCTACTTACATGGATGCCACGGCGGATCCAGAAGGTCGGCTGCAGGCGGTTTGGTGGGCTACGTTTTAAAAAAGTAAATATATTTTTGAAAAAAACTCATCGGATTGGCTTCCTTCTGCCTTATTGAATGGTTTTAAACAAACATGCCTTAGTAAAAGTTTATTAGATTTCCTTCTACATTGGAAAATGTGTCTAATTTTGCCAATTTCAGGCGATATGGGGGCTTATAAGCCCCTGCCGCCCCCTGCATTTGCTAGGGGTGGCTCCAAAACATGGGCTGCAGGCGATTTGGGGTCTAGATTTAAAAAAAAAAATGTTATAAAGTTAGAAAACTCGTTAGATTCGGCTTCCTTGTACCTCATTGGATGGTTTTAATGAAACATGCCTCTGTAAAAGTTCATTCAATTTCCTTCTGCATTAGAAAATGTGTTCAATTTCACTTATTTCGGGCAGTATGGGGGGGCACTAAAGCCCCTGCCGCCCCCTGGATTTGCCAGTTGGCACTAGCGGATCCAGGGGGTTGGGGCCTGGCACGTAGCCAAAAATCATCTGGAGGGGGGGGGGCACATTAGTGGAAGAATCCACTGTCACTCCTTGGCTGTACCTATGTCAATGTTGTTGACCGGAGTCTTGAGAGAAGGGTCGGGTCATCAGAACATCTCATTATATTATTATAGTGTAAATTTGTTAAGCTCAGGGGGACCATGGCCCCCATACGTCGTCCCCGTGTGCCTGCCTCCCATTGGCCTGCCTGCCTGTGCATGCCCCCATTGGCTGCGTCCCTGGTGGGGCCAAAGTTGCCCTGGCCAGCCTTGTATTTTTTAACATTTTCTATACTTCTTGGGACCAAAAAATTCTGTACTTTTCATTTTTGTGCGGAAGTTTGTTTTCTTGTCACCTTATCTTACAAAGCTGGGGTGAATATTTCTATTTGTATGGAGGTCTCAGCCCCCCCCCCTCCGACTGTAGTTTCAGTCCCCCTACAATAGGGACGTCAGTCCCCCAACTTTCATGAGAAAGTTGGTCAAATTCAGGGAGAAATGCATGTTATGTGGATTTTGATAGTACCTACTAACTTAAAGCAATGTTTTCAAGCTCAGCCCCACCAAACTTTTCTGGAGATGCTATGCTCCTGTTACAGACATAGTAGAGGTACAAAACATTTTCCTCACAAGGATTTAATATCTATATCAAATTGGAAATTTTTGCTTTTCAAGTAAATCATTTTGTATCACTAAAATACGGAAATACTAATTTGGTGTACAATGCAATTGAACTCTCCACCTATATGTTTTTTATCTCCGCAAAATGAAAAATATCTCGCTGACCATAGCCCCCTTACGAACCCTTGAAATGGGAGCAAAGCTGACACATTTCCTGATATAGAAGAAAATATGAGCATCTTTTACCAAGTTTTTAAAATCAGATGTCAATGCATATGCAGGTGAAATCAAATAGTTTTCAGAATTGTGTGATATATTTGTTTCATTTGACCCTCAAACCATCGTTCTGGACCTGCCAATGGTCTGTTGCATCTATTTGGATCATGCTCCACTGCAGTGGCTGCAATATTTCATACATTTAGTCCACATCAATCAAATGAACGGGTTTCCAAGGTCTCAGTAAGACGAGCTTGTTGAGTAGGCCCTGACACCAATCATCTGATTGTCGATTCCTGTTAGTACTTAAGTAGTTACATCTGTTCAGTGGAATGAAGTAGCCAACCTTGCATAACCCCTGCGCCCTGACAACTGGAGACGGTCTGGTCCGCCAAGCCCTTTGACATCAGCTGACCCCGACTGGTCACTGACATTGACCACAGGCCAGAAAGCAAGTGCTTGTTGTGACTTAAACTGGTTTGCAAGACCAGGGACGTAGCTAAGGGTAGTGGGACGGGTAATGGCACCCCTGAAGGAAAAACAAGCTTACACTAGATATAATGGGATTTATTCTGACAAATCCACCCCCCCCGCACACCCCACACCGCGTCAAAACGTATGGACTTGATGAGCGAATTTGATTCTCCCACCGACGTGGCCCCTCTGTGAGGGAAAATCCTGGCTTACGTGTCTGTGAAAGACCATGAAGGGAAAAACAATGTAGACATTAAAACTAATACATAACCTATCCTGATTGTACTTTTTATGTTATCTACCTTTATATGACGAATACTTGATGAAACAGCATGTGATTTAGCAAGATATTATAGTTAATTAACCTTATTCTTCAATACTTATTTCAAAAATATAAAAAAAGAAAGTTGAATAAATAAATATATTCAACTTTCTCTTTTTTATATTTTGAAACTAAGTATTGAACATAAGGCTATATTACTATAATATCTTGCTTATCTACCTTTATTTTAAAACAATCTTTGTCCGCCCCTGTAGCTCAGTGGGAGAGCGCTGGTCTTCTGAACTATCTCAGTAGTGGCAGCCTGGGTTCGAGTTCCCGCTTCGGCGGCACGATATTTGGCTGCTGGACTGTGGTGGCCTTGTGGCCGGTGGCAGCAGGTCGCACTCAAGCCAGGTGACGTCAGCGAGCGGGGCGGACCGTGTCTAGGTATGTCGGGCACGTACAATTTTATTCTCTAAATTCTGCCGGCCAACTGGTATTGCGCGATCGGGTGGTGAGGTCTGGACCAGCGCAACTAGCTCTGCTTAGCGCGGGTCCGTATCTCGGAAAGCCACCCTTATAAAGCATTCGGACTTAATGTATAAAAAAGTGATCCCAGATTGCAAATCGTGGCTTAGTGGTTGAAAAGGCGCACAAGCCCATAGCAAAAAGCTGCACTAGCCACAAGCCTGCACCAGGCAGACTTGATTTCTGCACCATCCCCTCAGTAGGCACGTAGCCAAGAGGCGGGTGGGGAGGCGACCCCTGTTCCTCCTCTGAAGGCCCGGCGGCAAGTTTACATTCATGCTACGGAAGGTGCACCGCGCGCTGGTTGTGACGTCATGTTTACGTCACCTCCGTCGGCGCGGCCGATTAGAGGTGGCAAGCTCGTAGAAGGGTTTCCAACGGTTAACTGCGCATGCGCCGCCGACGCAGCGTAGCGCGGCTGCGTCTGCGCGAGGTGTGCACGGTTCATGGGAGGGTTTTGAACGGGCGAATGCGCAGTCAGCTGTATCGGCGAGAATTATAGTCTCTCTCTATTTCAGCCCTAATATTCGTACCTATAGAGAGCGATCTTATGCCCTACCTTTCTTTCGGCGTCACGGCCGGGAAAGGGCCGTCAGCTATTGGTGTGCTATTTCAAATATTCCTGATATCGATGTGCAGGCGGTGCTCCCCGAAGGGCGGTGTTACCCCTGTCTCCCCTAATCCTTTGATCATCCATCCCGATGTTCTTTATAAATAACAGGTACTCATCATGATGTGCCCTTTTGTATCTTGCACTAATACATTTAAAGGTTGGCATTACAAGGTGACGGTTACAAGAGTGCTCTTCGTGGTGCAGCTAATCTCCAAATTGACACAACTTTACCTTCAGACATTCAACGCTCATCCAGCATGGAAGCCAGCGATGCCTCTTGGGATATGAGTTCACCCCAGTATGCCCACAAGCCACTTAAGGACAAGGGACCTGGGGAAGATCGGCGAAGCACTTGTGGTTGTACTGGTATGTATAACAAGCTCAGAATTAGAAACATACAGTGGCGGCGTATCGTAATTTCATATGGTGGAGGGACTAACATTTTTCAGGATCCCAAGTTGCGCCAACTACCTGATCCAAGGTGCGGTAGGTCTCGGGCGGATCCAGAAAATCTTCATATGGTCATTCATTGCAGTGTGCCCCTACCCATACCCAAATCTGAAAAAACTCAACGGATTTGGTTCCACTATATTTGAGTGTCTCCTATTCAGCATTTTTGTTTTATACAAGTTATTTGGACAACTTGTCAAGATGTTGCTATCCCTATGCGGGGCACTTATTACACTGGGTTACTCCAAAGTTTTTTGGTATACACTAGAAATATACTATAAAGACTAAAAAACCATATCAAAAAAGTGAAGGCCACAACCAGATCTGGGAATTAATATACCAGATAATGTCTGCATCCTTACCAACTCTTATTGGGCACTTTTGTTTCGATCACAACTTTTCATATATAAGCGTAATGGTAAGCATGGGGAGCGATCTTGGCGGCAGAGCAGGTTCCTGTCTTTGGCGGTGACCCGGCAAACCGCGGTCCGCTGAAAACGTCGCCCGCCCATAGAATAACCCTCGGAACAGGTGAGAGTTCTAGCACTATGATCTCAAAGTGATGCGGTGCTGGTCCACAAACCAAAACCAAAACATGGTAGCATTGTCCTGCGATCACATTGGGCCCTGCGACCACCATGCCCTGCGAACCACCACATACACATTGCGATATACTAAGTGCGATATGCCTTACACGATATACGTTGCAGGTTCGCAAGCACAGGCGCGTTTCCGCAACTTGCGGACAGCGTACAACCGCCGCAAGCACAAATACATGCCAAGCGGATCCGGTGCCGAGGGAAGGTCGCAGGGGCACCACCACAACGACCTAACCTTCCTGGACACCGTCACCAGACGTGGAGAGTAGGTGTCAACACACAACCCTCTAACTCACTGATACCACAATGTCCATGTACTACAGCCAATATGTACCATATTGTGCATCCATTCAACAGTCAGTAGATGTACTTTTGCTATCTATAATCGGCAGTTGTTTTACTATGGCCAATTCTGTGCGTGCGTGTAATTGGAATAATGTTCATTGCTGCTGCTGACTTCAGCCACACGCTATTCTTGCATACAAAAGTTATTCCACACCCAGTCCTTGCATACAGAAGTTATGTGTACCACTGCCAACTCAGTGTACTCCTTCCGTACATACAGGACCAGCAGTGGTGCCCATGGAGCTCCATATGTACCACTGCTGGTTTTGGTCACTGGCGGCCGCAGACGGCTGATAAAAGGAGGGGGAGGGGGCGCCTGAGTAGGTTTGTTGGGCTCCTGTGATGGCTCAATGGGCCCCCTGTACAATGGGCCCCCTGGCTCAATGGGCCCCCTGGCTTCGAAAGTCTTTCAGTATCTCTGTGGGCCCTTTAAATGCACAGAGTGACTTTAAATGCACAGGGTGACCTTTCGCCTGGTTTGAGAGCTCCTCTGAATTTTTAAAGCAATTCAGCTACAGCAAAGGGTATAAGGGACATTATTGATTGGTGTGTGCCAGTGGCTTTTGTATGTCCTGTGCTGCCCTGTGACCTACGCCCTGTCACCCTGTGCCCTGTATCCTTACTACCTTTTGCATGTTCCCAGGACCACATCCAACCTGGACCTCCCTCCTCCACCGTCCTCCCAGCCTGTGGCAGTGGCCGGCTCCGCCTCACATCCACCGCCCAGCCAGTCGCCATCCCAGTTTGATGAAACTATGTTTGACGAGCTCCCCCATCAACATGTAGATGACATGTCCCCGCCCGCGGGCCAGTTTGATGTGCTATGGGCCGAGACCGATTCACTTAACACCCCCATCATGCCCACCACCCCCACGCCACCCACCGCCACTCCCACCACTGTCACGACCGCCACGCCCACCACTGCCACGACCACCACTGCCACGACCACTACTGCCACGACCGTCACGCCCACCACTGCCACGCCCACGACCACCACGCCCACCACCGCCACGCCCACCACCGCCACGCCCACCACCGCCACGCCCACGACCGCCACGCCCACCACCGCCACGCCCACCACTCACACACAGCGCAGCCAAGGCAAGAAAAGGAGGCGAGCTGCTGCACCAGCTGAGCCTCACAACATCGACAGCCAGCTGGTGGCAGAGCTCGATCGTCTGCGGGAGTCCTCGCAGCAGCCCCGGGACGACTGCTCGGCCTGGGGCAACCTAGTTGCCACAGAGATGGCGGGCCTGTCGCCGGAGAGGCGGAAGGCTTTCAAAGCCAAATTAATCCTGGTCATAGGAGAGCTGTATGAGTAGGACTGTATTTGCGGTATTAACGTCTGCGGGCGGGGCACCAGATCATACCAGAAATTGCGTGCTTGGTGGTAAACTTAACATATATGTTTTGTCATAGTTCAATTTAATTTTCCGAGACAATGATTTAACAGAATAATAAGAGCGGAAGTATCAGAACAAAAACACAAACATATCCACCAATATGCTATTGCAACTTATTCATTGAATGTTAGTCATATTAACATGTGCAATACATAACATAATTCATATACGGATTCACAATTCATGTTACATATAAGTCATATTAACATATATAATGCATGATGTGATATCATATTAACATCAGCAATACATAGCATAACTCATATACGGATTCACAATTCATGTTACATATAAGTCATATTAACATATATAATACATGATGTAATATTATATATATAATAGTATATATATATTATTATATATATATATAATTTATATATATATTTTTATTTATTTAAGTTAATATTTAATACAAATGTTAATAAATGTTACATAGCGTTCTTTTTTGCGATGTTTACGGTACTTAATAATGTAATGATAACCGAATGCTATCAAATTAAAAAACCTTGTTCACCATTTGCAGCTAATAATATCAGTCCAAAACCAGTGCCAACACATTAGTAGTTTTCAGCGCAGATTAACTATTAACGTCAAGTTTTAATACATATTGTAATGTAACTGCTCCCCGCCCGCAGGCGTTAATACCGAAAATACAACACCATGGTGGACCAGTAGGGGAGAACGGGGCACGTTCTGTCACGTGGCACATCATGTCAGCGGGGTTTCTTCGTGAACTATCCACCGCAGGTTATAATTGTTTGTTTCGTAACATATGTTCCGAACCAAATTTAGATTACCACTTGAACTCCTAAAAACTATTTTGGAAGCTAATTGAGGTATGTAACACATCTTGGAAAGTTATCAATCACCAAACTCTGAAAAGTGTGCCCGCAGGGCCAATTAGCAAAAAGTGACAGAACGTGCCCCGGTCTCCCCTACTCACTACATGTTTGACAAACAAACAATGATGACAACAAACAACAAACAACAAACAACAAACAACAAACAACAAACAACAACAAACAACAACAAACAACAAACAACAAACAACAAACAACAAACAACAATGAACAATGATGAAACGATGATGAACAATGATGAAACAATGAACAATGATGATGAAACAACAACAATGACAACAACAATGAAACAACAAACAATGAACAATGATGAACAATGATGAAAAATGTTGTCTTGTCTTATTGTTATTGATTGGTAGAGATGTGCTGATAAAAAAGGACTAGTTTGTTCATACACCCTCATTTCCAAATACTTGGTCATACAGCATCATTAGTGTACCCAAGGCAGTATGTAGTATGTGCATTGTACATATCCATTGCGTTATAATAATGTTGATGGTGGACGATGATCTTTCATTAGATGTATGGTTGATTTGCTTGTCATTGGAGTAACGGGGCTGGTTGTGGAAGTGTACAGGAAGGAAGTATCCACCGATACCTTCATAGCTACGTTGTGATGTTCAATAACATGTTTTGTTAACTGCGTTTGCTCTTAACTTGATCTAGACCAGTGGCACCAACGCGCTGGTGTAAAAAAGGAGCACCAATGCGCCGGTGTATCAGGGGCTACGGGGAACGGGCTACGGGGAACGGGCTACGGGGAACGGCTACGGGGAACGGCTACGGGTAACGGGCTACAGGGAACGGGCTACGGGGAACGGGCCTAAGCGAGAACGGGGAACGGGCTACGGGGAACAGGCTACGGGGAACGGGCTACGGGGAACAGGCTACGGGGAATGGGCTACGTGCTTACTGCTGCAGATAATTTTTACGATGAATAGTTCACGTTTTGGGAGCCAAAAGACATGTCGGCACCACCTTCGAGGCTGTTGGGGGGGGGGGGGAATGGCCTGGTTGCCCCTTGGATCCACCAATGCTCCCTAGGGGTAATTGCTGACCCCAGGGACCAATATTTTGCATCATACCGAGTTGCGCAGCCAGGAGAAGCGGCTTCCTGACTTCTATATTTTGCATCATACCGAGATGCGCAGCCAGGAGAAGGGGCTTCCTGACTTCTATATTTTGCATCATACCGAGATGCGCAGCCAGGAAAAGGGGCTTCCTGACTACTGAGGCTTGGCTCTACTCATGGTCTGGTTTCTATATAAACAAATATTTTTCCACGACCTAAAATCAAATTTGTCACGCAGCTTCGCGGCGTCACATCAGTGCCCATCGTCAACGCGAACCCATCGTCATCCTTTCCGGTTCGTCATTAAACTGAATTGATTAAATCACATTTTTAGTTGTTTTTTCCCTCTACAAGGCCAACCTTATCCTCTACACTGCCTACATTTCTAGGTTTTATCATACAAACCCGTGAAAATTTCGTGCCTTTTCGGGGTGCTAAATAACAACTACCTATAGGTACTATAACAGGAAAATAAAAAACAAAAATAATGAAAGGATTCAAATACATGCAGATTATTGGGATACATCTTTCCCGTCATTTCAGCCGACTTCCTACGCAAAAATTGTCGGCGTCGCCCCTGTGTACAGTTGCACTGGTTATATGTGTCTTGTACTGGTTATACTGTGTACTGGTTATACTGTGTCTTGTACTGGTCTTGTACTGTGTACTGGTTATATGTGTCTTGTTTGCGTAAATATCATTTGTAGTAAGTTTAAGGACAGCTTTTGTTGCAAGTTTTCTTCAAGCCCCTTCCTCCACCAAATCCTGGCATTTTATTTTAGTTCAAGAGCATTTTTGAAGTCCATACGTGACACAAAGCAACACAAAGCAATAATGTTTACTGCTCGTAAAATGCGGCTACCAACCCCCCCCCCACCCCCTGGTCACGAACATCGTCTTCCCCTTTGGTCAATTCTTAATCAGCCATCTGGTGCTGCTCTCAGAAGCGTCATTTTCTGCAAATGATTGGTATAGGGTAACAGTGCTATTTGTACAGTTATGAATGTAATTCTTACCATACAACGCCATAAGACTAATGTTAAATTATGCAATTATTTATAGGACCCTGGCCCTACCAGGCGAATAAAAATAACACCCATGGCCGCCCTTGACTGTGCAAATTTTATGTGACTGTGTGTGTTTTGCAGGTTTTTGCAAGTGCAAGACTGTGCAAGTTTTCAGATTTGGGTATAGGTAGTGGCACCACTGTAACTGATGACCCCCCCTTGGAGATTTTCTGGAACCGCCCCTGATCTAGACGGTACTTAAGAAGGTAGGCCTAAACGTCTGTGTTCCCAGCTCGAGTCTCGCTCGTATTCAGTTGGGGCAGTTTTTCGGTTGATATCAGCAGTTAGGGCTGCTTTTGCGGTCTTTGCTAGTGTTTAATCTAGGGGCTAGTTACAATTGGCTGGTGTGACCTGCCTTTTGGTTTAACTTCGAGTTGTTTGATGTTTCAAACTTTGTGGCGAGTGACGTGATGTCTGCCAGGAATACATGGCTGAAGAGATGCACTTCGTTTGAATGCTGAACATATCCTGGTGTGGCTGGCTTCCACAGTACCTGCATTACTACTGACTATCACCCCAAACGAAAACGTTTCGTAACGTCCGTCGTAATGGGCGCCACATAACTTTACAGTTGAGGCGTCTTAAAACCCAAATCACCGTCATCAACGTCCGTCGGACAAAACATTGTGCGATAAAGAAGGCAGTCAATTCATATTTCACACTCTGATTCTAATTAGACCGGATTCCACCGGCGGTTTATTTAGTGAAAATAAAGCAGGTGCAGCAGCAAAAAAAACATCAGAGACGGCAGTCCAGCAGGAGACAACAGCTGCGGAAGAGCGGGAGACGGCAGTCCAGCAGGAGACAACAGCCACGGGAGACCAGAGACGACAGCCCTGCAGGACGGCGAGAGACGACAGCTGCGGCAGACCGGAGACGGCAGTCAAGCAGGACGGCGAGAGACGACAGCTGCGGGAGACCGAGAGACGGTAGTCCAGCAGGAAGACGACGCTGCGGGAGACGTCAGAGAGCGACAGGCCTGCAGGAACGGCGAGAGAGCGACAGCCACGGGAGACCGGAGAGGCAAGTCCAGCAGGAACGGCGAGAGAAACGACAGCTGCGGGAGAACCGAGAGACGGTAGTCCAGCAAGGAGAACGACAGCTGGCGGAGAACCAGAGAACACAGCCCTTGCAGGACGGCGAGAGAACTGAAGCCTGCGAGACCCGGAGACGTGCAAGTCAAGCAGGACGGCGAGAGAGACAGCCGCGGCAGACCGGAGACGGCAGTTCCAGCAGGAGACACAGCAGCGGCAAAGCGGGAAGACGACAGCAGCAGAAGAGCGAGATACGACAGTCGCGGGAGACCGGGAGACGGCAGTTCAGCAGGAGACGACAGCTTTGGAAGAGTGGTAGACGACAGTCCTGCAGGAAGGCGGCAGACGGCAGCCGCGGGAGCAGTGTTGGATTTTTCATTTCATAACCAGGTCCGGGAGAGTAAAAATCCGTAGGCGAAGAGTAAAATTGTATTGTCAGGGAAATCAATGTTCTAAATTCTGGTATAGTACTTTAATTGTTTGATGAAAAATGTATTATTTGTATTACATATTAATTCCTTGCAAAAATATATACAATGTTAGAGCAGGTAAAAAGAGAGCAAATTTCAAAAATGTAGAGGAAATATTTTTGATTGAAAAAGTCCAGAACATGGCCGAAATTCGAAGGCTGCGCGGGAGACCGGGAGACGGCAGCACAGCAGGACGGCGGCAGCGGTAGACGGCAGCCGTAGGAGACCGGATGACAGCAGCCCTGCAGGACGGCAGCCGCGGGAGACCGGAAGACGACAGCCGTAGGAGACCGGGAGACGGCAGCCCTGCACGGAACGGCGGCAGCGGGTAGATCGGTAGCCGCGGGAGACCGAAGACGACAGCCGTAGGAGACCGGGAGACGACAGCCCTGCAGGACGGCGGCAGCGGGAGACGACAGCCGTAGGAGACCGGAAGACGGCAGCCAAGCAGGACGGCGGCAGCACCGCACTACTCGAGGCCGGCGGCGGCACGCTGCCACTCCACGCTGCCGGCGCCGTTCACGTAGTCCGTCAGGACCTGGCGGATGCTAGCCGCCTCACGAGAGTGGGTGTTTGTGCCCGCCCTGGTGACATCCCGTAGGGCTGGCGCGGCGTCCCGCTCATCCGGCACCGGTGCGGAGCCGTGTCCGACACCAGCAGCTGCAGCCTCGATTTCTTGCTGCCGAAGGAAGTTGTGGAGGACGCAGGTTGCCTTCACAACCGTTGCCGCCCTCTCCGGCGTGCAGCCCAGCGTCCCCCGGTAGACGCGCCAGCGCTGGGACATGATGCCGAAGGTGTTCTCCACGCAGCGGCGCGCTCGGCTGAGGCGGTAATTAAATATCCGCTTGTCATCGGCCTCTGGTCCGAGCGATGCCCTGGGGTATGGCCGCATCATATGACGCTGCAGCGGGAACGCTTCGTCCCCCACGAAGAAGTGCGGCAGCTCTTCGTCTGAGTTGGGCAGCGCTTTCGGCGCTGGCAGGACGTCGCCGACCTGCATGTTTCGTCGCAGGAGAGCGGCCAGGTCCGAGGAGGCGAAAATGCCGCCGTCGCATTCATCGCTTTGCCCATGCTGCCCACGCTGATGTATGTGAACCTGTGGGACATTGGAAAACCACTATTAAATGCTGTCGCCGAAACTGGAGTCACAACGATTTTAACATAAAATACACCTTATTCAATGTTCATTTGCTAATGCATGCATGAGGCGCGACCAGTTCAATATACGTCACGATACGTAACAGGTCACAAACGGACGCGCTTCCACACACCCCGGATCCACCACTAATGACTGTCATAAACTTATTGCTAACGCCAAGTGAAGATAACAATGAATAAATTAGCACGATAGCATGAAGCATCCATCAGCTCAAAAACCGTTTTGCTGACTTCATGGTATTTGGTTACTGGTTCTGACTGTCTGTTAATTTGCGAAAAAGTGCTATTTTGTAGATCACCCCTACCTATGGGGTCATACACTGTCACTGGTCAACCGAGATCACTAATCTCGGATGACCTAAGATGATCTTTTGTAATAGGTAGTTTGTACGATATTTTGTGACGCTGGATTTCAAATTTGGCATTCAGACATGTAATAATCAATTCTCATTCACGATTCTAGCTAGATTATGTAACACGCGCCTTGGAGGCATCTGCAGCAGCAGTGCAGCTGAACAGCACTACTACAAAAGGACATACAATAAGATAAGACTCACCTGTATTTTGCATCGGCGACAGCCAGCAGGACCACACTGCAGAAGCCCTTATAGTTGTGGTACAAGGTACCGGTACCAGAGGGCTTCTGCAGCGCCACGTGTTTGCCGTCGACGGCGCCGATGCAGTTGGGCAGCTGCCACAGCTCGGCGAAGTCCGCTGCCGACGCCCGCCAGTCGTCGAGCGTCGGCGACCGCAGGTACAGCGGAGCCAGGCGTTTATATATGGCGTCACACACCTCATATATGATCCCTGCCGCCGTGCAGGGGGCCATGCGATATGATTCCGCGATGGTCTTTATAGCGCCACCAGCCGCGAGATACCTGCATGGTGGAAATACACGAGTTTTTTCAGGTACAATTGTTACGTCTGTTACCAATTGATTATACTAACGTTAACCCAATTACGTTAAAGAACTACGTTAAAGTAAGTAGTTCACCTTCAACATGGGTTTTGAACTGAGATAGTAGTTTTGTAGCCCGTGTTGAAAAATCCAACAATTCAATGTGAACTATTTCCTTTAAAGGAAATAGTTCACATTGGACTGTAAATAGTTCACTACCTTAGATTGGAAATAGTTCACCTTTGATTTGTCGTGACAAGATTGTTCTTTTTGAACCCTGAAATTTCTTTTTGTTAAAAAATGAGGGTCAGGGGGTCATTTTTTATATAGAAAGGTCATTGCGGCCATGTGATTCGACCGATTTTTATGCATTTTTTTTTAGCTTCCAATGAAATGGTCTTCAGTATATAAAAAGGACAAGTACGAAAATGAAAAATAATTGGCGTACTCAGTGATGAAAAATGATGGGATTTTCTGATAATAAATATATTATTCTGTTTGTAACTGTTTGGGACAATAGTAACGTCACATATAGACTTTGCAACCGCAATTTTTCAAATATATTGCACATTGGCTGATCCAGGTAAAGAATGTGGGAGGCACCATGTGCGGAATGTAACGCCTTTTATCATCATACTAATTTGAAGTTCGGCCTTATTTGACGGAGGATATCGCCATTCGCCTCCCATTTAATGTACCCGAGTGCGCCTCTGCCCCAAAATATGTAAAATCCAAGTATGTATGACGTATGTAGCAGTGACATAGCTTCCGACGCTTTTATTATACCGCAAACTACGAAGGAAGTATGCGCCGCACAACGGCATTCAAAATGATATCCCCAAAACATGAGCCTGAAGCCGCTTCTGCTGCCGGACCGATTTTTTCAAAATTTTGACACAACACGCGTCATTCTTTTCTAGGAAAAGACCAAAGGATTCAAAACGCTAGGCGTAACAATTTAGAAGAGGCAGACGAAAAACTACCGGGGGATAGAATCTGCCCCCCCCCCAACGCAGGGAATAGGGTTAATGCAATGTCATGCACTGAAAGTCACGAATAGGATAATGCACGTCCAGCATTTAGAAACTGAGCTGAGAATGATGCAACGATGTTACATCAGTTATTATCAAAGGACATCATTATATTAAAACATCTGCCACATAATCAAACTAACCTCAATGTCACCGCCAATCGCTCCGCTGGCGGGATCGGACGCCGCATATTCGTCGTCTCCTTGGCGATGTCCCCCCGCAGGAGCTCCAACAGCCTGTCGAAGTCGGCTGGCTGCATCCGGAAGTACCGGTGATGGCCAGCCGGGTCCTCTCGGAGCTGGCTGACGAGCAGATGGAACTCGCCAAGCTCTTCGCGGGCAGACAGGACCGGCCGTACCCAAAGGCGAGTCTGGCGCAGTTCCTGCCTCTGGCGCTGCCGTCGTCGGAGCAGCGCCAGCACTCTGATGCGCTGCAGGGTGGCAGCGAGGTCTTGAGGTACAGGATCCATTACTGGGAGTAGATGAAACACATGTTAAGAGTCAGCAAGACATCAAGCAGACAGAGCAGGCATATGTAAATCAACTGGTGGGTAGGGGTTACGAGACTGGATAACGGTCAGCNCATGTCGTGTTCCGCCATTTTGTGGGCGAACTAAGCGCCGGACGTCGGCGAATGACACAAAGTGAGACATGTGGTCCCGGAGGCACGAAACGCCCCGGAGAAATTATCATATCCGTCTCAGCAAAGGAGATGTTGGATTATGAAATGGGCAATGAAATGACTGGTAAAATGCAATGAAAATGAAAGGCATGACGGGAATATAAATATCCGTCTCAGCAAAGGAGATGTTGGATTATGAATTGGGCAATGAAATGAGTGGTAAAATGCAATGAAAATGAAAGGCATGACGGGAATATAAAACATTGAATTATTAGTTTATTAATGTTATGGAATGGCGTTATGTGAAAAGTCTTAGGAGATATACAGCGAACATATTCGTCACGCAGAAAGCCATTCCAAATATCAGATTAATTTCTCACAGCATCCAAAGCCATACGGATATCACCAGTTTTGGACTAGCAAACAGCACACTGAGATCCTTCCTCTCCAACAGGCAGCTCTGCTCGTGAGCCGCTATCTGGTCCAATAGATATCGTGACTATTACAGTCTGTACACCTGTTGATTTATTTCCTATCCCGCTGCACCATCCGACCATTTTCGCCGTGACAAGGGGTCGGGTGGTGGGGGCGGGACTGCCAGGCACATAGAGGTGGGTCAGAGGTGGATCAGACCGGGACCGCGTCTTTGGCTGGCTTCAGAGTGGCCACCGCCGGGCTGCGGTGGCCGAGAGCTACTCGGCGGCAGTAGGACTAATATTGACCTTAGGAAGGGCCAATGTCTCCTGTGTGCTAACCCAACCGCAAGCAAGTGGAGGCGGAGAGAGAGAGAGGAGAGAGAGAGAGAGAGAGAGAGAGAGGAGAGAGAGAGAGAGAGAGAGAGAGAGAGAGAGAGAAGAGAGAGAGAGAGAGAGAGAGCGAGAGAGAGAGAAGGAGAGAGAGAGGAGAGAGAGAGAGAGAGAGAGAGAGGAGAGAGAGAGATGAAGAGAGAGAGAGCGAGAGAGAGAGGAGGCGAAGGCAGAGAGAGCAGAGACAGAGGCAGAGGCAGAGGCAAGCAGGGCAGAGCAGAAGGTAGAGGCAGAGGCAGAGGCAGAGGCAGAGGCAGAGGCAGAGGCAGAGGCAGAGGCAGAGGCAGAGAAGGAATAGGAGAAAGAACATCGATCATTTTAAGATTACTTATTAAGAGAGGTTTGAATTATTTTACTTTGGTAAATAAGGTATGTATATATTAATTATAGTTAATCCTCTGAACCTCCACTTGTGGTTTGCTTGTGTTTTGTTCAAGGTTTCTTAACGGTGGTGTGAGGGAAATACCTGGTAACGTGTTGTTTAAATCAAACCAAACCAAACCAACATGTTATTTCAGAAGATATTGACTTATGATACTGCCAATAACCCTTGCAAAAATATGAACGTGCGCTCTGGTATGCGGCGAATGCAAGACAAATTATAGGTATGGATAACAAATTGTGTTCTTTTCGGCTAAAATAAGGAAAAACTCATACTCATGACATTATATGCCATGAGCGAAATATAAATAGTATCCAAAAAGTGATTAAAACGGTGCTCCGGCTTCTCAGTCCGGATTTTTTATCGGTGAAATGATTAACGGCAGGCGCGCATTGAGGAGATGCTAGAGGCTAAGCCTCCCCTCCCCCATCCCCCCTGATTCGGGTCGCGCCCATGTCGCGCCCGAAGGGCGCAATTTTTGGTATGTGACGCCCCCCCCCCTGGCCGAAATCCTGGATCTGCGCCTGAATGGAATGTGTAATAACTTTCTGTTATGGTCGGACCACCTGTTTTTAATGATATTGCAATGGATCTTCTCAATAGATTCGTCATTCATTATTATTCTGAGAAAGGCAATTTAGCCGAGTCCATATCATATAATGCTATAATAATGGCCCTCAGGCAGAGGAGTTATCCAAAAGGAAATTATTTAGTTTGCAATGTATGAAGCATGGTGCGTGGTTTTCAGAGGTATATACATTGTGTATGTTGCATAATAGGCCAATGTAAATAAGGGCAAATATTGTCAAGCTAGTGTAACGACAGCGAAACGACTGTTTTCACAAAACGAACGATTATACTTGGAGACATTCTATTATCTTCTCCCAAAGACACTAAAATTAAATATTATATTGCCAAGCAGTCAAAGTTCTCCAGCGATTCTTCTTTCACAGTTCACTTTTGCGTCTACCGAATCACGTTCGTTGCTTGAAATCTGTATTTGGTACTCATTTTATTATTTCAATCAACTCCTTTCACTTGACCCGTAAAAATGTCAGAAAGTATGTCGTCCGTTAAATCGGAGTTAGGATAAAGCTCCAATTCACTGTAATTTCTTATAATGAATTTCCCATTTAAATCAGAACACCCGAGAAATTGCTTTCTCTTTTCATGCCAAATGTCTCCGATAAGGAATTTTACATTGCTGTCGGAATCGAGCTTTCTGCAGGGAGCGCTCTCACGATTTCAGCTTGTACGTACCACATTTCTGTGGAGACTGAAAGTTAATTTGTCTGCTTGTATGGTAGTGATCTTGATTGTGAAGAAGGCTGCAGCGAATGTTACCGGCCTGCTACATCTGGTGACAATCAATAAACTGCATTATGTGTGGTTCTGGATGATTTGTTTTCCTTCCTTGAAATTCAAGTCATGCAAATGGCTATACCACTGACCACTGTCGTATGCATGGCAAGCCAAATGACTTAGCGGACATGCCGCAGCTGACTCCTTTTCTCGATGGCAGATCTGTGGCTGGCTGGATCTAATGACTGGCTTTTTTGCTGACCGGCTGGCCGGCTTAATTCCTAAATACATGTCTTTTAGCTTCACCTGTTTTGGTCACTGACTGGCGGGCTCGCAGGCTGTCTGCTATGTCGGCTTAAAAAAATGTTGATTGTGGCGTTGGAATGCAGGCATCGACACATTTATGATAGTTATATTTGCCATGGAAAACTAGGTATATCCAAGGCAATATAAAATAAGGTGATGGGGCGTTCTGAGTCGGGTCACATTGACGATTCGGCGCACGAGCGCTATGGGCGAAGGCACTTCCAGTTGGTTTGGGTCCATCGTGTTTTCGCCGCAATGGGCACACAACCAAATGGTTAGGTCTGAACATTTTTTATTTGAAATGATTTTGTATTACTTTATCTGGCCATTTTTCCAAGAGACGCATTAATTCCATGAACATAACTTAGTTTGGCTTTTTTATGGTTGGTAAATATTTTTATTATCATTTAATTGATTAATGAAACCAAAGTTTCAATGCAGCGAAATCCTGGGTCCAAAGTCACGTGACTGACGCCCAACACCTGGTATATCCATGGCGTCTCAGCAGCATAATGCCGCTGTTAAAAGTGAACATTATGACACCATTGAGCGATAAGCTGTACCGAAATTTGCCCGTTAGAAGATTTAATTTAACTTGTATTAGCCCTACTACGTGATAAGCTGTGCCAAAATTGTCCGTTATACAATTTATCTAAGCTTGTATTAGCCCAGTTCCTTGGAGCCGTTATATTTTATTCAGCAATGCACCGAATGGTATCGATCGATATCAAATTTGTTGGACAAATATTTGATTGCTCAACATTTATCTTTCGGAATCGCGGTCAGGTCTGAGCCAAAATGAATCGTTCAATCAAAGAACTATCAGATGAGAAGAACAGCTTATCAAAATAGAGCAATCTCTTACAACTTCCGACGCTGTTCATAACCTTCCATGTTTATGCTTGGATTCATAAAAATAAACAACGATCCTGTCCAAAGTTTTGGAAAGATAATGTGGTGCCTTATTTGACCGCTGACATTCTGGACATTCACCCAGAGGCAGCAATATATCAGAGTCAGCGATACAACATCATGATATTGCGCAGCGTGAGGTTCCTGTGGAGCTCAATTGATTCAGCACCATAGAAACCACCGGTGTCGATTTGTATACTTGGCGGGGCGGCCCCCCAACTACTTCACATTTTCAAATTGGGAGTCTGAGCGTTGCATGGTAAGAACAAGCTCCACCACGCCCATGAGATTATATGGGTGTTGGATTACATGGGATTATATTATATGGGAAAAAGTGAACGTTCTGCTTCTGACGCTACCTTCTGTTCATGTTTTCATCTAGCAGTTTGGTATAATTTGAGAAACAAAATGGGAATAGGTCACTTGTTTATCATATGCATTACAACAATTGATACTCGCAGTGACCTGGATATCGTATTGAAAGTATATATAAATCTTAGCAACATTGATCTTAATTCTTAAATAGCTTGATTATGAATAGCATGCTCAGGAATAATGTGCTCATTTTGTAACCCATCCGAATCTTTGCCGTGTTTGAAGCGATTCACACTGGCCAAGCAAATGCAAAGGACACCTTTAAAATACTTAATGCACCGTCAAGCAAACTGTTGTATTTTAAGAGATGTAAGTTATTTTACCATGTAAAATAAGAAGAAGAAAAAAAAACAAGACGAAGCCCCAAGATTATGTATCACCCCTATGAATCTCTAAGCAGAATCTCCTCGTACGCTGATGACTCGCTGAAAGGAAATCTGCCTCGCTCTGCTGGGTGGGCGCCTGGGACGCCTGCCTGCCTCCACAGATCTGCTAAGACGCGCTGTAATCCCTCTGGCGATTGTGGGGGCTTAGCAGCGCGCCGCTGCGAATGCAAAGCAGCCGAGCGCCCGACGGCTTTCAGCTGAGAAACATTCATCTCAGCGACAAAACAGCTCAGCAGGTCCCACAAAACATCTCACAAACACCTAACAAATGATACGTGTATATCACTCATACGCCGCACAATGTTAGCTTCACCCAAAGAATGGAGCATCACAATCATACAATGTACCAACTACATACACAAACGGGATAAAGTGAACCATACTGCATTATTATAGTTTTATGCATGAGTGGCATTAATGATTCAGTTTATGAACGAGCCGAAGGCGAGTTCATAAACTGAATTTTTTAATTGCACGAGTGCATAAAACGGTTTAGTGCATGGCCGTTTCGAGCGAATTACAACTTTTTCGAGTTACAGATTTTCAAGTACAGATACATATTCTAATGAGCTCAATTTGCAGGGTCATGACCTAAGGGCTCAGCATGTATATATCACTCACCGAGTGATTAACACTGCCAGTTAATCACGGCTAAAGTTAAGCACGTGGTCAATGGGAAATACTTATTCGGCCATGCACTAATTTGATTTAATCATATAATTCTGCGTCGTGATGAAAATACTCCGATTAGTCTGTACCTAGAGCTCTCAGAAGCCAACGGAAGGTGGGAGAATGGAGCCATCATAGAAGGTCACTGGCTATCCCCCGCAGTGGCTATCACCATCAGTAAAGGTCACTGGCTATCACCCGCAGTGGCTTCACCATCATAGAAGGTCACTGGCTATCCCCGCAGTGGCGTATCAACCATCAGTAAAGGTCATGGCTATCACCCGCAGTGGCTTCACCATTCAGTAAAGGTCACTGGCTATCACGCCGCAAGTGGCTATCACCATCAGTTAAGGTCTCTGGCTGATCACCGCAGTGGCATCACCATCAGTAAAGCGTCACTGGGCTATCAACCGCAGTGGCTATCACCATCAGTAAAGGTCAACTGCTATCACCCGCACGTGGCTATCACCATCAGTAAAGGCACTGGCTATCAACCGCAGTGGCAATCACATCAGTAAAGGTCACTGGCTAATCACCCGCAGTGGCTTCACCATCGTAAAGGTCACTGGCTATCAACCGCAGTGGCTGATCACCATTCCAGTAAGGTCACTGGCATCAAACCGCAGGTGGCTATCACATCACGTAAAGGTCACTGGCTATCACCCGCAGTGGACATCACATCAGTTAAAAGGTCACTGGCTATCACCCGCAGTGGCTATCACCATCAGTAAAGGTCACTGGCTATCAACCCGCAGTGGCTATCACCATCATTAAAGGTCACTGGCTATCACCCGCAGTGGCTATCACCATCAGTAAAGGTCACTGGCTATCACCCGCAGTGGCCTATACCATCAGTTAAAAGGTCACTGGCTTCACCCAGTGGGCTATCACCATCAGTAAAGGTCACTGGCTATCAACCGCAGTGGCTATCACCATCATAGAAGGTCACTGGCTATCCCCCGCAGTACAGAGAGCGGGGAGTCTGCAATATGCATGAATAGGAGCTGCAGATCTGTCGGTTCTCGTCGTCCCAGCTATCACCCGCAGTACAGAGCAGCAGCATTCATCGGGGTGTCTGCAATATGCATGGTTAGTCGCGGCAGATCTGTCGGTTCTCGTCGTCTCTGTCACCTCGCTGAACCTCAGATCTGTCAGCTCCGAGTCTCATCTGGTATACAGGAGCCATGGTGTCACGTCCCTCCTGTGATGCCAGACTATAAGAAAACTCACTCCGAGTAACGCCGACAAGTTTATCAGTCATGGTGCGACATATGTCAAAAATTAGGTTCATCTCATATTTCGTTCACGGCATATTTTAGCACTCACAATAAATAAGCGTTCATCTGTATGCAGTAGACCAGTATGTATGGGTGTGATGCATGCGTGCCGTCATACACACTATACAGTTGTGCGTCTGAAGGCCAAAATTATATATCTTCACAAACAGATATTTGCCATAGGAACGGCACTTGGGTGAGTACCAGTTGCCAATGCTGACTTGAAAGACTCACATTGATCACTCTTCGGGACCTTTCCACTGCTACTGCTGTGTACAATTTGTACATACACCGTGGAGCGGTACCTCTTCTGCTCACATTTCCCTGCGTTTAATTGGTGTTCGGCTGTTTGGTGGCGGCCGCAATGCCAGTCTCGTCCGGTTGGTTTGAACAGACCGACAGCCCAGGCACCGTCCGCATGCTAATGGCCTGTTCAGCAGACCGTGAGCAGCCTCAGCACTGTCAGCACTGTCAGCACCGTCAGCAGAGCTGTCAGCACCGTCAGCAGAGCTGGCAGCAGCAGTGCAGCCACCACGTACTGCCAACCTTCTGTTCAGGACGCCAGACAGCCTCTGTCACTCTCAGCTGGGTGCTGGTCTCTGCCTGCCTTGTCATATAAATGCTGTTAGAATGAATGTTGTCAAATTATTATCACACAATCTATCAGATATCGCTAGTCTAGCCATCTTGGCTGTCCAATGAAGATGTGCTGCTTAGCCGTGGGTAGTTGATTGTAATACGGTAAAAATCATGCTCATCTACTGATTGGTTTAAAATATAATATAAAATTAAACAAAAATACTAAAAGAAAATTTCGCTCTATAGCTAGAATAAATGAAAATACAGGCGACGCAGGTGTCGCGCATGAAATTGCTGTTTAGTGCCTTGTGCCATCGCAAGGCCGCCTCAGATAGGTGCACAGCAGTGTTTGTAGCTCATTCTCGTTATTTATGGATGATGTTTATCTCTCTATTGGTTCCTTATCACAATATTTACTATTGGCCTCAATCACATTACCCTGGCGTCAAAATCGCAATCCGACAAAAACAAGTCCGAAAAATCCATTGTTTGCACCCCTTGTTAAAAACGGGATACAAATCAATTGTTTGGCACGTGCCACGTGCCACTACGAGTGATACATTGCCGGAAAGCACTGAGTGAGCTCTATCGGCACACCAAATTTGGCTTGGCTAGCTCAATATTCACAGGCAATAGACGACCATATCTCCAGGGGGTTTAGCCCCATTCATCATCAGATACATTGGCAACATATACACGGCAAGGCGGCTTTTCATTGTCGCACGTCATCTTAAACTAGTCGGATACCAATTACAAAACACACTCATATACCCATTCGTTCATGCACAATCATTTGCTAGCTGATTTCCGCGACAGCAGCTCATGCTTAAGATCTGTGCGGAAATGGCGATCACTAACATGAACTTGTGCCGTCTTCAGCAGCTTGACTCAGCGGTATAGCAAAGTCGATGAGTCGTCGCCTGCCAGCTTCCGTCCTAATGCGAGGCATTGATAGGTGATTGGCGTGTCGATTTTCATGAGAGTAAACCCCTGGCTGGTGAACTGTCCAATGACACTGAATGTGCCCTCTGGCTGACGGGCCATCACTACGGAACGCACTATACATACTGCGTGGTATTCTACGAGCTGTTTGACACTCAACCAGCCAATGTTTTGCACAACATTAGATGCATGATCACGACGTTTTTTTCCCACTCACTACTCGCCACCAAAGTTGATGATCTTTTGCATGCATTGAATCTGGGTGTTACAAGTTTCATACACAGAAAGGCAGAAGCGAATCACGGATATTACGAGAGCCTAAACAAGAGTCGCCCTGCTGGGTTAATTTTACCTCCCTCGGGATCGGCGACCCCAATAGACACCCGGGCGCTGTACCGTGCACGTGACCTGCAGCTATCAAGTCTGTGTCACCGTCTGATCACCAGTGGAGGAGGTGTCCAATTGATTTTTGCAGAAGCTCACGCGGCGGCACTCAGCACGTGCCACATTGCACCGATCGAACGGCGAACGGTACCATTATCTGTCCACGTATATCCGCATCGAATGGTGGCACCTGCGTCGAAATCGGCCCGGCCGTTTGGGCTCCACGTGCCAAAATACTCCGCCGGACACACAAACAGGCCGGACCCTACTTTGCTGAGCGACCGCCCAGTGGAAATCTTCGAACTCTGAAAACATGTAAACATGTTTCCCATTATTCTACGACTGTAATGATGTAACTTCGAAGTTCACTTTCTGAATTTTGAATTAAAAATGTATAACAAACAACTAAGGATAGCTACTAC
This sequence comes from Semibalanus balanoides, assembly GCA_014673585.1. NCBI lineage: Eukaryota > Metazoa > Arthropoda > Thecostraca > Balanomorpha > Balanidae > Semibalanus > Semibalanus balanoides. Next base: position 56,263 of record VOPJ01008620.1, on the reverse strand, counting down.
ACTAATACTGCAGTATTTGACACGTTCTCTTGCTCTAAAGACACACTGCCGAAATGTGCGGAGGGCGGATCCGACCGACGTGACCCGAAAGTCTAACTTTAAGTTGTATTTTCGCCATGAAATACCACCCGCATTGAAAAACAAAGCCCAGGACAATATCGCTTGAAGAACTACGAACACCACTGTACAATGCATTTCCCGATCATTTATTGTTTTACCAGTGTCGACTGTCGTGCTAGGACGGTAAATCCGCCCACTGTGCGGTGAAACGCCGCTGCCCATTAGGAACGGTCTGCCAGTTTACGTATGAATGAGCGGAGTAGTTATCCATGGATCCAAATGACCTCTAAAGCATCATAATGGTCTCGGAACAGCCGCAGTTAATGGCCAGTGCCAGCCCTAGGAGCGCGTAAACCGAGCTTCTGGAATCCTACTCTGTCTCGAGCATCTGCAGAAGAAACTGGGTCGAGGATGAAACTGAATAGCAGACATATAACGGCCAAATACTCTGTGGCGTTTTGACTTTGTTGAGACCTTTTAAGTTCCAACTTGACTTTGCTGAGACCTTTTAAGTTCCAACCGACGACACAAGTTGCAACTACGCGTTGAAATCACAATCTGGCAATAATTGTAGTGCTTCCGGTGCTGTTAGAAGAGCGTTCACACACATAGAACTGAGAACATACCGGGCGGATTTTGTCACAGACATATTGGGTGAGCTGGTGGATTTTAAACATAGCAGCTCATCAAGTTTGCCAACTGTTGTGACCGTATATTTTGTGATATCCTTATCTTGTCTGGTTGTATCATTGCTGACCCCTCAAAGCAAGATAAAAACCAAAGCTGTCGATTTGAAGATTGTGCGAAATGTAATAAACTGTTGCCAATACTTAGCTCAAAACGGTGTTTTAGCGATATTGGAGAGAACATTTGTGACGTGAAATAAAGATCAGAGGCCGTTCATATAAAAAGCAAGCCACTGGCTCGATTTTTTAACAATGTGCTCAGAACTCGGCGCAGGAGATGTTTACCGTCGAAAACAGCGCCTCAGATTTGCAGCAGCGAAGCCAAATACTATGTAGGTATCCTACATTATGCCCAAACATAACAAATTTTCAGTCCTGAGTCCGTTCTTTAAAAAAATCGAGCCGGTGGCTCGATTTTGCATAAGAACGGTCTCTGGTCACGCTTATAGAATGCAATTATGCAGATTTACCTAAATATGAATATATATTGTTTTGCTTGAAGACAGTTCAAAGCGCCGGCAGTGAATGGAAGACGTCCTTCTACCAACCCTCCGCTCAGAGAATAATATTACAGACAGCACTCATCATCATTACGAATTACGATCAATACAATGATTTGCTCTCCAAAAGATTCCGTCATCAGCTGCACATCACATATTTGATTTCACGCTGGCCTCTCCGCCCGACATGCGACGTCAATACGGGCGATGATTCGGCCGTTAACCATACTGAATACTGATCTCGTCTCTATGGCCCATGAGTACAACCTTTGATTGGCAACGGCTGCCTTCGACGTTTACAATAAGAAGAGATTGTACAAAGGAATTTCAGCTTTTCAGATGGTGATATATAGTTACTGGCAACACCGTTTGGAAGTCAATCTTTGTAGTGCAGAGGGTAAAAAAAAGATTGCCCCGTGATTTAATTTAGCGCAATTTAAATTTGCCATAAATGTATCAAAGGTGCGGGAAGGTCTTGTCTTTAAATATATTAACCAGGGCACTATACACTGGGTACTCCGAAGTTTTTTTTGGTATACACTAGAAAGTATACTATAAAGACTAAAGAACCATACCAAAAAAGTGAAGGCCACTACCAGATCTGGAATAATATACCAGGATATGGCTGCATCTTACATGCGGAGTGTATGGCGCTTTTGTTTCGATCAACAACCTCATATAATCACCGTAATTGGTAAGCAGCATTGTCCCAGCGACCCCCATTGGCCAAGTTGTCTTATGACGGCGGCCATCTTGGTACTCACAAAAGTAGTCGGCAGGCGGCGCGATCGCATACTTTGGCTTATAACTCGAGAACCGTTGGAGTTGGCGCCTTGACATTTTTATCCCGAAAATCGAAAATAAATAACACGCTCAACCTTTATTGCTATGATAAAACTTTAATATATTTCTTTGAAGAAAGTCTCGAAAACTTGGCTTAAAAGGTGACATTTTAACATGTAACCCTATGGGCAAGAAGAAGTCACGCCCATGCTACCATATAACTTTGGACCCCCCCCACGATATTAACAAATAGCATTAGTCATTGCCACGGTGCATGCTGGCCTACAAAACGATAGTGCCCGGGGCTGGGAGGTGTTCGACGTGCACAAGGGAACTCCGCGAGTGCACAATTCAAAATTCCTGCGGGTTTTGACATCAGAATAATGAGTGTCATTGGAATAGCCATTTTACGTAGGTATTCACCAGCCTAATGCTGCCACTACCCGGATATGTCAGAATTCCAGCGCTCTCCCTCTAAGCTACAGGGGCAGACATTCAGCTATACTGTCAGACGGAGGTCCGACTTCCGTCCGACTTCCGTCCGACTTCCGTCCGACTTCCGTCCGACTTCCGTCCGACTTCCGTCCGACTTTCGTCCGACTTCCGTCTGACTACTGTCTAACTTCTGTCTGACTTCTGTTCTGTCTGTCTTCTGTCTGACTTCTGTTCTGTCTGTCTTCTGTCTGACTTCTGTCTGACTTCTGTCTGACTTCTGTCTGACTTCTGTCTGACTTCTGTCTGACTTCTGTCAGACCTTCTATTTTCTGAGCTCTCTCTCTCTGACTTCTGTCGACCTTCCATCCGACTTTCCGTCCCGACTTCCGTCCGAGCTTCCGTCCGACTTCCGTCCGGACTTCCGTCTAACTTGTGTTCTGATCTTCTGTTCTGTCTGACTTCTGTCTGACTTCTGTCTGACTTCTGTCTGACTTCTGTCTGACTTCTGTCTGACTTCTGTCAGACTTCTGTCTGACTTATGTCTGACTTCTGTCTGACTTCTGTCTGACTTCTGTCAGACTTCTATCTGACTTCTGTCTGACTTCTTTCTAACTTATGTTTGACTTCTGTCTCACTTACGTCCGAATTTGTCTGCCTTTCTGATCCCTGTCTCCCTCCGGCAGGTCTGGTGGCGCTGCTGGCTGTGATCGGCGTCATCATCTATGTGGGGGTGACGGCGGCTGGTCAGGGTGTTAGGGACGACACGTCCCGGTACGTCTCGCTCTACAACTACGCCACTGCCAACGCCAGTGACACGGAGCTCAGGTGTATTCAGGTACGTAGTCACTGAGAGATACGAAGTAATCAACGGAGACGACATCCGTCTCAGCTCGCAATCATGTCAAAACAGGATAGCGGACAATTTAGCAATTACTGCACCTTGGCCAAAAACGGCGCCACGTAACGCTGCCGTTTCTCCGCTATCCTCCAGAAACCTTAGGGGATGTCTGAACGTCCCCGGCACGGCGCGGGTTAAGTATATTTTTTTCGGGATCTAGTTAAATGTCAGGGGAAAAAGTATATGTTTGCCCCCCCCCCTGCCCGGGGACAGGGGTGAATGCCCCCTCTTCCCCATGTGCTAACGCCCCTGAAAAATACGAATGGGATGACTGCATGTCCACGTAACCTGGCTCGTATCTTTGTATTCCGGGTCTGATATTTGGTCTTTTCGTCAACTACAACGCCTTAGATAAAGGCTTCAATAGCCTTTAAAAGACTTCATATTCTAGAACGGACAATTTTCCGTATCTTTTTCTAGCATTATTTCGCCTTTTTTTACCAAGCCCAGAACACTCGGGATTGTTTTCTTCCTTCATCTTTAGGCCGCCGATTTATATTTCAGCCGATTGTTCTCCTGTTTTCGACCGTAAACAGCATGCATAACGTTGGCTTAATTTCAGAGGGGGGGGGGGGACAAAAACATAGTTTTTCCCCTGCCCTTCCCCAGAGGGCGGGCAATCTGTTCCCGCTGCCACCCCCTCCCCCCGCCCCCGGTGGCGCCGCCCATGCCACCCACAGTGAGTGCCCACTCTTACCAACACAATGGGCCATCGGGCGCCTGACACGCTGAATGGAACGCCTGGAGAGAGAACATATGTCTGTGGGAGAGAACATATTGTCTGTTGACATCCATCAGTACGTCAATATTACCACGGTGGATGAGAGAGAATTGATTAGACTGTAGCGATGGTGACGACAGCTGTCAACCGGTACTAGATATTTTAATTGTAATTGTGTAGAGATAAGCAATTGTATCCGATTTCCCCGAAGCAAGTTTTGAATTCGGTGTAGACTGTTCCGCAGCAGAGCCGTGTATTGCGGGACAGTCTATGGTTCCAGTTCAACTCGCCAGTGAAAACTGAAGCGGAAAAACTAGGCGGCCTTAGCAGATGGGAACTCACGTTGGCGGATCCAGGGGGGCCAACCAGGCCATGCCCACCCTCCCCCTCCCCCTTAACAACCTCGAAGAGGGGCCAACATGTCTTTTGGCCCTCCGCCCAAAACGTCAACAATTTATCGAAAATTGCCTTTGCAGCATTCAAAATCCAGCTATCTATAGTGAAAAACTGAAAAATTTCGCGCCTCTTTGCGGCATGACACGAGTTTTGTTATTGCTTATACAAGTTTGAAAATGAATTAATTATTTAATGACGTGTCTGGCAGAGCCTTTCCTTGGCAGTAATTGCTTGCCCCAGGCCCAGTGCCCACTCCCTTCATAAATGCTTTTAGGCGGACATGCTAGCTAGTCTTCCGAGCTCCGAAAAAGGCGACGCGAACGCAAATACGCGAACATCGGCACCCGGAACCTACTCCAGTGGTGCCCAACTTACTGGACCGAAGATCTAATTAATAGTGGGGACCAGGCCATGACCATCTCCCCGAGTCAACTCCTCCAATCTCCTCCAGATACACAGGGACCATTTATGTGCGTAAAAGTCGTTCTGCCTCTTGGCGCTTTCAAACCATTTATACTGTTACCAGCACTAGCGGATCCAGGGGGCATTTAGGGTCATGCCCCCAGGCATAAAGTGGCCTGTTTGTCCCCCCCCCAAAAAAAAACGATCAAGCCTCACAAGAAAAAACGATCGGTTATCATGTATAATGACTTTGCCTTAGGAGAAACCCGTGCAAGTTAACAATGTATCGGGAAAATATAACAATTTATCGTCCAAATGCCTTTGCAGCAGTCAAAAACCAGCTACCCACAGTAAAACAAACTGGAAAGTTTTTGCGCCGCTTCGCAGCAAGTTTCGCAATTGCTTACACAAATTTATTTTAGCCAAGTTTATTCTCTACAAGGCCGAAGGCCCACCGTCTATATTTCTGGGTTTTATCAGAAAAACCCGTAAAATTTCGCGCCGCTTGGCGGCGCTAAATAATATAAGTACCCACTATAACAAGAAAATTCATATCAAAATGCTGCAAAGACGCTTTTTTCGTCATTTCAGCCGACCCCGACTTAAAAACTTCGGCGACACCCCCGAAAGTCGGTTTGAGATAGATAGACGTTATAACTACATATATTTGTATATTCGTAGTATATATATATATGCTACAAACAGTTGCGCTTTTGCGTGTGTTTTTTTCTCGAGAAAATTATTGTTCTAATACCAAAAAAGGTAACCAGCTCAGTACGAGGAGAAAAAAAAATGAGATAACTTTTTGCAATCCCCCCCCCTCCCCCTCCCCCCAATCCACCCACCCAAAACCAACGACTGTATCCGCCAGTGTGGGAACTGCAACACCAGATTCCATACCCACGAAATTGTGTTAATTCACTTTTGTCGCACGATTTCAATTTTTGGAGAAATAGCTTGAGGATGTTTGTTGGTGTTATTGCCAATGAATCACTTTGTCCATTTAAATATTGGTAAGGTGACTTCAAACAACATCGTGAAAGAATAGTGTTATTGTTTGAAGCGTTGATTACAGGGTTACAATGAATTCAATGCACAATGAATACAATGAATCGGTTATAATCACCGATTCATTGCTCCATCTCAAATTTATATGGTCAGTTCGAGATTCATAATTCAGCAGTAGGTTAACCCGCCGCGCCGTGTGGTCTCGGCCGTCCACCCTTTCCTTCGGGCCGGGGGGCGTGTTCGACACGCCCCCCCCCTTCTAACTCGGTCTCCTACTGGGACCTAGACATGAAACCAAAAATAGCGCTTCTGAGAGCTCGTCAAAAGGGATTTGGAATACTATTTTGTTTTGAATTTTTGCTCAGGTCAATATTAGAGTCACCAGAGGTTCATCAAAGGTCAAATTTTTCTCAAATTTTCCAGGATTTAGGACATACTTCTAGATATCCCCAAATATCTCGGAAACTATGATAGCTAGAGAGGTAAACAAGTATAGAGAAGCATTAGATAGATATTTTGAATTTTGCAATCGCACATTATGTCCTCAAATTTTGAGCTCAGAAGATCATAGTTTAGGCTCCAGAGGTCATTCTAAAGTGTCAAAATGGCCAAAGTATTTTGCAAATAGTTTTCGCTGAATTAGCATTTTATCTACGAGAAAAATGGCACTAAATTATTTTAACACTATCGTGTTCCTCTTCCGTCAAGACAGCTTTTTTGAAACATACTACATGTTGACCTCGTAAGGTCTGAAACTTCCAAACCATCTTTGACCTCAGGGTCAAGGTCATTTTGGTGACCAGAGGGGGGGATGGGGGGAGTCAGGTTTGCATATTGGGGCGACGCGGAAACAAACGATACAGAACTCACCATGCGTGTGCCATCCCGCTCGTCTCTATCTTATATATCATCAGAATTGTTATCTAGCCAACATCTATTGCTGATGACCTCCTCAGATGACAACTCAGGAGGTAGACCGGGGTTGTAGAGATCTGTTAAGAAACAATCGCACCTAGGTCATTCAGAATTGAGCTAAAAAAAACCATGATTCTAAATAATCAGCCTGCATCCAATGTCACACTTTCAGGAATAAAGAAGCATAACTGTTTATTTTTCCCAAAATTGCGACCTGTATTAATGGGGAACAGGTCAGGAAATTTGACACTGACCTTAAGTCACCGATATTCCGAAAATCCGAAGATAAGCAAGAATCTAAGACTAGTCAATTGCCTGTATGACACCCTTTGTAAGTACGAAACCTTAATCCCGCTAGAAAAACTGGTGGCTTTGGTGGAGCGGCCGCCAAACTTTTTCGGATGGGTGGGGTCACTTTGACCTAGCCTTGGTGATCCTGATTTTCCCTGACATGACCTTATCTCCAAGAAAACTTTTTGAAAACTGTACAAAAGTTGAATCGATAACAGGGTACATGAACATTAGCCGGGCGCTACGCGCGCCGCCGTTTTCCCGATATCCAGGAAAAAACCTGAGGGGGGTGTCTAACACCCCCCCCTCCCCCCCGGGCCCGCGCGCCGGTTAATCGGACGGTAAAAAGGATATTTTAGCCACTAAAAACATATTTTAACGTTTTTAGAGGTAAAATCGGATGCATTCTTATCACCGATTTAACACGGTTTTCCCATTACATGCTGCTGCTTATAGGTATCTACAGCAGGAACTGTGTGTACAGCGCCTCAGAAGACCGCTATGTCTCTGACTTGTATGCCGTATGTTACGCCGTGTGTCCACAGACGGTGACCGTGCCCAAGGTAGACGTCTGTGTGTACAGCGCCTCAGAAGACCGTCATGTTCTCAGCTCAATCTCGCCCTCCAAAGATGGCGTCTGGACAGCCCAACATTTTCTCACACGATTTTCGAGGGTATGTAATCAGATGTAAATTCATTTGCAGCATATTAATTATATGACGGAGTCTCGTACCAACATAGCGCACAGTCCACATTAAAAGGCCATATATCTAATCGGTTAGTATGAACGGACACTGGCAGACAATGTCAGCACAGCTTGCACGCCGACAATATACTCGTCGGTGTCCTCTTATCACGCGTGCGTACACTCTGGAGCGCTGTGTGAAATTAGCTCTAAAACATCGGTGGTCAGGTCGGGTGAACTCTGCCAAGGGATCTCGACAGCGCGGAAGGTCCCAGCAGGTGAAGAAGTTTGCCAATTTGATGACAGGTGTGATATAACCTACCTATTAATGTAAAACCGCTGCGATATGTTGTAATGTTGGAAGTGAAATTATGTTTTAAACTAATACCTTCAGTTGATTAAAGTTAATTAATAATGCATCGATTTAAGAAAATCGGAACATTTCCTGTGCATTTAGATATGTGATCCCCTAAAATGTAAACCATATTTGACTGCAGACTAGGTACACAAATCCAAAAATTATTAATAGCTGTAGGTATTATTAATGATGAAGGTGCTTGAGGTATGTACTGTTCAAGGTTCTTGAAATTTAAAAGGCCGGATGTGTCATGTTCTCAAAGTTGGGTGGACAAAAGACACTCTGTTCCCCCAATTTTAAAGTCGAAGGAACATGCCCCCTTCCCCTCGAGGTGTTGGAGCCCATGTGAGCCATTTCCTACAGCATGTTCTGCCTGTGTTTCAGAGAGCGCTGCGGAACTATCCGGACTCTGATGTGATAGATCTGGGCGCCCACATTGGCTTCCACACACTGCTCGCAGCCAAGCTCGGGCACCGCGTCCTAGCAGTGGAACCAGTCAGCTCTAGTTTGCGGCGAATCCACCACGCGGCGCTGCTGTCGGGCGTGCGCAAAAACATCACGCTCTTCCACAACGCCATCTACAACTCACGAACATACGCGTGGCTGCGGCAGCCGCACGGCAATATAGGTGGCACTAGTATCGTGATCGCCGACCCGGCGTACGACACGAACGAACGCGAGGCGGTGCGGACTATTCTAACGGATGATTTGTTTCCGTTCATTCATCGTCGAATCGCGCTCATCAAAATGGACATTGGTACGTGTTTGCTGGTGCAGCAGAAGGAGTGATGTGTCAGCGGCATGGGTCGGGAGTTGGGGTACCGGAAAAGGGGCCGGAAGGGAAAATGGAGTGTGGAGAGTGAAAGAGTGCGAGTGTCGAGGATGAACGTTTCATGCCTGACGAATTCGACTAGTCCGTTGATATGTGAGATGATATGTGTTTTGACGGGAGTTGTTGATTTTATCAAAAGCTGCCTTGCTGATTGAGCAACTTTGACATGTTAAGTAGGTATCCTACTCTTCATTTGACTGTGCATTGGATGGTTTTGATGTTTTGTCAGTCTTGCCGGTGTATTCTGCCTTAGTTTTTATCTGTTAGGCTTTACAAAGGACTGTAAGTTAAACAGTGTTGATTTCTCACTTTTTACAGTAGCCTGTACGTTTGACAGTGTTAATTTATTGCTCCTTGCTGTACGTTGGACTGAACTTCGGGTAGTTTAATCTGTTCTGTTCCCTGCTGGAGGATGTTTCCTAGATTGTATGTTGAACAGTTTTGATCCGTCAAACTGTTCAGTGCAGGCATGTGTATGGATCCCAGGTGTCCTTGACAAAATCTAGCAAAAGATATTCGACCATACTATTTCCTTTTTGCGACAAATTGAAAGGTACTGACCGGGCCCACCGGGCCCAGCCGCCAATTATATCGATGTTTTCAATAGTGGACCTCGGATCCCGGTGGATCCCGCGATCAATCTTAAAAACAGCTCTATGATCCCAGCGGGTGCATCGACAAATTAGTAACGTAGATCCGTGTAACATGTCGATCCATCCTATGGATTGGATGCCGATATCCGTTTTTGGAATCCGCGTACATGTCTGATACCATGGAGAATGGACTATACCTACACTTGTACAGAGTACAGTTAAAACTGTTAATCTGCAACTCTAACGAGTCTTCAACCAACTAAACGCTGGTCAGTTTGGAACCGAATAACACAAACATGTGCTTTAGTCAGTGTCCAAAGGACAGATAGCGGTATGTCTTACGACAATGTGTAAATTGCTTGTTGTGCCGACAGAGGGCTGCGAGTGCCGCGCCATCTCTTCTGCGACGCAGCTGTTCAGCGGTGTGCACATCCCGTACATCTTCATGGACTGGTCGCTGATGTTCCTCCACCAACGCCGCCGTAACACCGCCTGCACACCAGAGTCAGTAGAGAACCAGGGCCAACTAGCTCCACAGACCACAACCCGGGCCCGCTCCCACCATAGCACGAGCCCGCTCCCTTCATAAGCCGGGACCTCTCGCTCCATAACCCGGGACCGCTCCCTCCATAGCACAGGCACGCTCCCTCTATAATCCGGGCCCACTCTCTCCAAAGCACGAGCCCGCTCCCTTCATAACACGGGCCCGCACGCTCCATAACCCGGGCTAATTAGGTCCATAACCCAGGCCCGCTCCCTCAATAACCAAGGCCCGCTCGCTCTATAACCTGGGCCCACTCTCTCCAAAGCACGGGCCCGCTCGCTCCATAACCCCGTCTACCACAGGAGTATCGAGCGGATGACCATCTTCCTGGCCCACCGTGGCTATGTCCCTCTGACCTGCCGCTGTCTTCCCGTCTACCACAGGAGTATCGAGCGGATGACCATCTTCCTGGCCCACCGTGGCTATGTGCCGTACGAGGCGCAGACCAATCGGCAGCTCGACTGGCGCCAGAGCACAATGTGGCGCATCGGCTACGTGTACTGGCGCCACGTGTCGGCGGGGGACCTGCGGGACCCACCGTCCACCACGCCGCCACCGCCGCGGGAAGTGGATGATGAAGACTACAGCTACAATCCGTGGTAGACAGAGGACTACAGCTACAATCCGTGGTAGAATGTGAGGACTACAGCTACAATCCGTGGTAGACAGAGCCCCAGAGGTCTACTGCTACAACTTGTGGTAGTCAGAAGACTACAGCTACAACTTATAGTACCTAGATGAGGATTACACAAGGATGTCACCGTAAGGGGGACGGGAGGACGTGTTCCCCAGCATTATCGGATTTTAACATTACGCCTATAGACGTTGCTTGGAAAGAATCGACTTAAAATGCCTCCCCTCCAAGTTTCGGAAGGTAGCGACGCTCTTGGGACTAGGCTACAACATGTGGTAGACTGAAGATTGCCTACATACCATTCTAGACTGAGGACTACTGCAAGCCGCGGTGGACTGAATAGAGCAGCTCATTTCAGACCGTCGACTTCAGTCCGTGGTAGATTTAACTGCGAGACGGCTGGACCGTGGTGGATTTCTCTTGGCCAAAGAATTCCCACTACGTTTTGTGGAAGAGGATTTAGGAGAGTGTTGGAGACTGGTGTTTCTAGGGCATGCTGGCGAGTGGCGTGGGAGATTGGTGAGAAGATTTCGGTGCTCACTATTTCTGGGACATGTTGCTGGTGGACGTTTGTGGTTGTGTTTATACTGTCTGTATGGAGACGTCTGTGTTAATACTGTCTCCATTGTCCAGTCTGAGGTACTGAATTTCACACCGCCGCGCCAGGGCGGTAGTAACAGCAGGACGAAATAGACTAATTGCCTGCTGCTGCTCCTGTAGCATGGGTCAGGGTGTAGCCGAGCGGACAAAATATTGATGAAGAATGGCATCGCTGAGGTACCGGTATAGATAATCTGATCATTGGTGACAGTGACTGGAACTGGCGGTCGTATCAAGTGCACTTCTGCAGTTACTCATTTCTGTCTGTTCAGGTGTATTGTTATCAGAGCTCTTTGTGTGTGTGCTCTTTGTGTGTGTGTGAAGTTGCGATTTAACCGTCGAGTATTGTGTATCATGATGTGACCACTGCCCCTTGTTGAGCCGACATCGTAAGAACGTTGACCTTGCGTAGTGTATGAGACAGCTGATGAACACCTGCTCGCCGCCTTGTGGTGACAACTTGCTAGGTGAATCGGTTGGTGTTTGAAGTCGCGCACTATCGGGCATATGAGTTCAAATACAAGAAATGTGACTATGACATGGAGTTTGCACTGAAATGTTTCGTAGACCACACACGCCATATTACACTCAAATCCACAGCAAGCGTGTATATGAAGCAGGGGGTGGGGGGCACGCGGCCATGCCCACCCTGAGCAAAACAAAATTTACACCGGCAGAGGAGCGACATTTGACTTGACCACCTACATGAGGTAAATACAATTCTGATAAAAATCCTGGCTAAGCGCCCGATGTGGAAGTGCCTCAAGGTGTCTGCCTCGTCTGTTGGCGTGAGAGCCGGGAGGCGGCGCCACCGCCGAGGAGGAGGCGGCGCCACCGCGGAGGAGGAGGCGGCACCACCGCAGAGGAGGAGACGGCGCCACCGCGGAGGAGGCGGCGGCGCCACCGCGGAGGAGGAGGCGGCGCCACCGCGGAGGAGGAGGCGGCGCCACCGCGGAGGAGGAGACGCGCTCACCCGGAGGGAGGAGGCGGCGCCCACGCGGGAGGAGGAGGCGGGCGCCACCGCGGAGGAAAGGGGCGGCGCCCCGCGGAGGAGGAGGCGGCGCCACCGCGGAGGAGGAAGGCGGCGCACCCGCGGAGAGGAGGGCCGGCGGGCCACCGCGGAGGGAGGAGGCGGCCGCCACCGCGCGGGAGGAGGAGACGGCGCCATTCCCAGCGGAGGAGGAGGCGGCGCACGCGGAGGAGGAGGCAGCGCCACCGCGGAGGAGGGGCGGCGCCACCGCGGAGAGGAGGCGGCGCACGGGAGGAGGAGGCGGCGCCCCGCGGAGGAGGAGGCGGCGGCCACCGCGGCAGGAGGAGCGGCGCCCCAGCGGAGGAGGAGGCGGCGCCACCGCGGAGGAGGAGGCGGCGCCACCGCGGAGGAGGAGGCGGCGCCACCGCCGAGGAGACGGGGGTGGCTTCAACGACTCAACGAGCACGCGGCAGCAGCAAAGGAAATCATCTTTGTGACAGTGCCCGCACGCACCTCAATTTGTATCTCAGAATCTACTTGCCCGATCAAGTTGAAATTCGACATGCATTTCCCTGGCGTTCACTTGTTCATCGCCTGAACTATAGTCTTGCTGGTAAGATTAGGCCCAGAAAACTGAGTGGGGGAGGGCGGGGGTCAGGACTTATTAGGGGGGTTGCAAAGTTATACTGGACCAGGGGTGGGTGTGAGGGGGATATCGAGAAAGGGTCAGCTGGGCCCGAGGCCTATGCCCCTGTAGGGCTGATAAACTGTTAAATATTTATTTTCGGTGAAAACGTCATTTTTCCATGAACACAATGTTCACGAACTATTTATTTGTTTATTAGGAAAAATAAACAAACGCCAAACCCCGATTGTTTTTAAAGAGCAAATATTTTCCGTTAAATATACGCCATTTCCAACATGAAATGGTCCTCTGGGCGTGGCTCCGACCGGCCCACCTCAGGCCATAGAGCAACGGCCCGCTCATCACAGCGGGGAATTCAGCACCCGGCAGAGAGACAGCTCCAACCCACACCGACAAACACACCGGATAAAAACGGGCTGACAGTGTGTATTACTATACCTACGCTGTCGTACGCGTGCTCAATCTACAGCTATTCCATGCAGCACAACATACTATGACAAAATACTGTTCAGGGGCTGCCAACGCATCGTAACCACAAGGCACAAAAATAGCTTACAAAACGGCGACAGCCATCGGTACCAGTGAAACACAGCGATTAAATCGTCTCCACAAAACTACAGCAGGTAACTGCGACAGCGGCCGCCAGGGGCGCTAGTGTCACCACAACTCCACTAGTTCCTTCCAGGCTAATGCATAGTAAACTGCTTCGCACCCTCCCCTCCCCTCCCCCTCTCCCTTCTAGGTCGACCCCTCATTTGTACAAGCGCCAGCCCCGGCACCCGTCTGCTGCCACCTGTCGGCCAGTGTAGTAACTAGCGCTTCCTGAACTGCTCCTGAGATGGCGGCGAGGTGGCCGGTCTGTGGTCGGAGGTGGCCGGTCTGTGGTCGGAGGTGCTCTGGCCGGCGGGTCAGAGCGGCTCGTCTGGCTCTCCGGAGATGGAGAGACCCGCCAGCTGCGGGTCAGGGTGGACCAGTACCAGGGAACTGTCCAGCACACCTGCCGGCACGGACAGAGAGTAGCGGTCAGCCGTGTGTACCTAGTGGTCTGCGCCCTGCGATCAGTGGTCACAAGTAGACTGGTGAACTATTCGGACATTTTCCAAAATCATGTCCGATCCAAATGTTGAACGAAAAGCGTCCGATAAGTCCAAGAGCCCCAAAATACCCAAACTTTTACAGCATCCTATACATAACAATGATAGTGTTTTTACTTTATTTAATGTCTACACTGGAGTAAATATGCAGTCACCAAATATTGGAAAATGTTTAATGTGTCAAGAGACAAGAGTATCTTTTTTTCTGATCATGCTGGTAAACTTTAATTGTTTTATCTGAGACCCTAGAACTGCTTAATATTAATTTTAAGTGCGGCTTGGCAAAATCTGCCACACTTTGCGTAAAACCAGTACTAACGCCGAGACATACCGCTTTTCAGGCGGTGTGGAACGTCACAGGCTATCACTTCCATACGCTCGCTAATTGTTGAAGGATGGGAAGCTTCACAGGATTAACAATTGTGAAGCTTACCTGCTGTATTTTGCGTAAAAAATTCACAGGATTAGCTCGACATATATTTATTTCATTTTATTTCACTTATTTAATGATAATCCTTCAAACTACTAGATAACTGACATCCAACTTCTGGGCTACTAAATTATAACCAAACTGTTACTGTGTTAATGGTTTGTTTTATTTTACAATAACGAGTGTCTGCCGTTTTAACCTGCCTTGTTTCATTTTTTTACTATTTACATTTACTGTGATAAAACGTTTATTTCTTGCTGGCATTCTTTGTTTTTTTGTCCTGGTAATTTGTGGATGTAACACGCTTATTTTTATTTAGTAGCCTACCAAAAGGTTTTTTCGGTTTTTCCTTATACTCTAACATTATGCAGACAAAAATGATACGAAAATGGAAAATATGCAATCCTTAACTTTTAAACTCATAAATGTTAATTTTGCTGTCTGAAAACAATCAGCATATTCCAACAATCGAGGCCTTAAAAATAAATTAATCCAAATCTCTTAAGCATTTAGCGACGTCAGCTACTTTCATCAGCTGTGCGTCACCATTTCTAAGTAGGTAAAACGCCCTTCTGCTTCGCCATTAAGTTTGCCTTATTGCCTAAGAAAGAAAGGGAGTAAGTTTATGAAAAATATTAATTATTTTAAAGAACTAAGCAATATTTTCCTCTTTCTCTTGGCTGTATTTTTCTTCCAACGTGCATTACTCCATTACCATCATGGATGATGATTGGGGTTTAAGGCGCCGCAACTAAACAGTTATATGGCGATCATCTTTCATTCAATTACCAATTAAAATACAAGCACACAAGATAGTTTTGCCCATAATGATGACGATGATTGGAGTTTTAGGGCGGACCGACAGCGAAGGTCACATGGCGCCCCTAGTTTTGCCCATAAACCGACACGCATGCAAAGTTTGAAGCAAACGGGAGAGAGTAGGTACAAGGTACCGTATTTTGGCGATCGATTTGACATGGAATATCCCTTAGGTGATTTGTAGGGGGACTGGCAGAGGAGGGAGAGGGGTTCAACTTTGATGGGTTTACTGCCCTCCTCTACCGCCCCCCCTCTCCCCACAGACCTCATACCCACCTGAGTCGGCAGCCACGTCGTCCAGGCCGAACTGAGCTCCTCCCCAGTCCGACTTCATAGGACTCCGCTCCACAAACTGTCCGTTCACGTCGAAATAGCCGATATCAGCGTCCAGGTCGGCCGCGCCGGCGTCCACCAGCGAGCTGAGGTCGAGCGTCACCTCCTCCGGCTCCTCCTCCTCCTCCACCGGCTCTGGCTCTGGCTCGGGCTCCGGCTCCGGCGGCGGCTTCGGCTTGCGTCCGCGCTTCTTCCCCAGTAGTGGCGTCTTGGCCGTCGTTTTGGTCGCCGCGGGAGCAGGGACCGGCGTCTGAGTCTGCGTCGGCGCGTCGTCAGGTCGGGGGTTCTTCGGAGGTCGGCCGCGCCGCTTCTTCACAGGCGTCTCCGCCACGGGAACGGCCGGCGGTGGTGGCGGCGGTGGTGGCGGCGGTGGTGGTGGCGGCGGTGGTGGCGGCGGTGGTGGCGGCGGGGGCGGTGCCAGTGCCGGTGACGGGGGCGGGGGCGGCGGGGGAGCCGGCGCGGCCAACACCACCTGCCGCCGGGCGAACGTCACCACCTTGGGCCTGACCACGGTAGTCACCCGTGCTGGTGCTGGTGCTGGTGCTGGTGCCGGCGGCGGCGGCGCGGGGGCTGTGACGGCCGCTCGCGCGACAGACCGGACCGACACCAGCTGGCCAGACTCGTCAATGATCACTGGTCCGTCCTCTATAACCACGTCGGCCGCATCGTCCAGAATCATCATCGTCGGCAGAGTCGGCACCATCTTTGGCATACTTTTCGGCGCGATCTTGATCGTGGGTCTCGCGATCGTCTTCGTCACGGTTTGCACAAACACCTTCTGCGGCCGCACGCTGCCAGCACTACCCGCCGGCGACGCGTCCAAGTTGAGCTTCCGCGCGACGCCGCCGGGCGGCGCTGTCAGTGGCAGACCGCTCTCCTTCCTGATGGGCGACACGAACACGATCGGTTTGCGTTTGCTGGGCGGTTGGAAGGTGATTGGTCGCGGCGGCGGCTCGTCCTCGGAGACCGTGGGCGGCTCTGACTGACCAGACAGGACAGCCACGACGGGGACGGCGGCGGGGGCGGGTGCAGCAGCGGGGACGGGGGCGGCGGCGGCGGGGGCGGGAGCGGGAGCGGGAGCGGCGACGGTGACGGGTGTGTCCCACACTGGTTCGTCCACCAGCGGACGCCGTGCCGCCACCGGAGGCGGTGACAGTGGCGACACATCCCACAGCGACTCACCGTCCAGGAACCGCTTCGGCACCTTCCGCTGCCGCTTACCGAGCGCAGAGTCGGGCGTGGGCGCGGGCGGGGGCGGGGGCGGGGGCGGGGGCGGGGGCGGGGGCGGGGGCGGGGGCGGGGGCGGCTGAGCGGCGTCCCCGCTCTCAGACACCCGCTTGCGTTTCGAGAGAGGCGCGTCATCGTCCAGCGGCACGGTTCGCTTGGGTGTCTTGGCGGCAGTTCGCTCGGTATTGGAGAGCAGCCTGGTTGGGCCGCCGGCCGGCTCCGTGCCGTCTCTCGCTGCCACCATAGTGTCCCGGTCCGCCTCCAGAGACAGTCTGTCGGCAGAGCGGCCCCGCTGGACCGGCGACTCAGCAGCCAGGGCAGCCAGAGCAGCACGTCTGGCCGCCTCAGCCGCCCGCTTCACCGGCGACTTTGGCGGCCGGCCGCGACCACGCCGCACCACCACTACCACCGGGGCCACTGACGGCTTCGAGTCCGGCTCCGGCTCCGTCACGGCCGTGGTGGCCCGGTCAGCCTCAGCACTCCCCTCAGCTTCCTTCGCGGTCAGGTCTGCTGCAGACTCCTCCGCAGCCCGCACATTCACATTCACAGCCACATCTCCGGCCTTCGCACTCGGCCCAGTCTCTGCCGCACTTATCCTCACGTCCTTGTCAGCCTCCACTGCACTCTTCTCAGCGCCCTTGTCAGCCTCCGCTGCACTCTTCTCAGCGCCCTTCCCAGTCTCCACTGCACTCTTCTCAGCGTCCTTGGCAGCCTCGGCTGCACTCATCTCAGCGCCCTTGTCAGCCTCCGCTGCACTCTTCTCAGCGCCCTTGTCAGCCTCCACTGCACTCTTCTCAGCGCCCTTGTCAGCCTGGGCTGCACTCTTCTCAGCGCCCTTGTCAGCCTCAGCTGTACTCTTCTCAGCGCCCTTGTCAGCCTCCACTGCACTCTTCTCAGCGCCCTTGTTAGCCTGGGCTGCACTCTTCTCAGCGCCCTTGTCAGCCTCAGCTGCACTCTCCTTCCTGCCGCCACTGCACTCCACACTCTCTGCCTCCTCCGGCCTCTCTCCTGCCACCCCGCTCTCCCCCGCTTCCTCCTCCTCATCCAGCAGTCGCAGCTCCTCATCCAGCTTCCTCAGCCTCTCCGTCTCGCTCTCAATGCTGTCGCCCTGCAAGGCAGGCGGCGGCGGAGGCGGCGGCGGTGGCGGTGACTCCGCCTGACTCCCGGCCCGCTCCGGCCGGTCGTCGTCTCTGTCCAGTCGAGTCTCGCGGTTGCGAGCGCGAGTCTTCCCAAGCGGCGCGGGGCTGGCCGGCGGCAGACCACGCTTCAGCGGGCGAGCCGCCGGCTCTGGGCCGCTCATTAGAGTCGCTGCCGACTCGGCGGCCTCCTTTGCAGGCCGTGACGGTGACGATGTCTCTTTCTGTCGTGATGATGTCTCGTCCTGTCGTGATGAATCGTCCTGTGGTGATGATTCCTCCTCCTGTCGTGATGATGTCTCACCCTCTGGTGATGTCTCGTCCTGTCGTGCTGATGCCTCACCCTCTGGTGACGTACCAGGCCGTGAGGCTGCCGTGCTGACCTGTTCAGACGGCCGTCTCCTCTGTGCCGGCACCTCCTCCGGCGCCGCCGCCGCTGGAGGAGATGACCGTGCCGAGCTGGCGGCGCGGGGCGCGGCAGAGGCGCGGCCCAGCTCGGCGGCGCCGTCAGCACCGCTGCGGCGTACGAACTCGTCCAGTCTCCGCTGGCCGCCGGTCACCAGCACGCGCGACACGCTCAGGTTCGGTCGGTGTCGGGTTCGGCTGCTGCTGCTGCTGTTGTCGACGGCAGGAGTCGGGGTCGGTTTAGTCGCCGGCGTGTCCACACCTGCAGAGAAGACAGACCAGCCCACAGTCAGCTCACGTACAGCTCACAACAGTCAGCTCACGTACAGCAGACAGATGGCCGCACTCAGTAGCAGCAGAGGTCACCACAGACAGCGGGGGCAGAGGTCACCACAGACAGCGGGGGCAGAGGAAGCAGAGGAAGCAGCACAGAGGAACAGGCAACACAGGAGAGCAATGCGCTGCCTCTCCCTCAGGGAATGCAAGAACAAAATAAACATCCAAAATAATATAAACAGAATAATATAAACTCAAAACCCCATGTTAACCCGCGCCCCACTGGGGGAAGGGTGTTTGAACACCCCCCTCCTGTTTTTTCAAGATAACGAAAAAACGGCAGCGCGTAGCGCCGCCAAATTTGGCATAACTAATCATTGATCCTTTCCGCACATTTTGCGAACAATTCAAGTTTCGTATCGAGTTAGGTCAGGTCACCAGTCAGGTCAAGTGAACCCCGCCCTACAAAACAGTTTGCGTTCATGCCATGACCACAGTTTCTAACGTATCGATATCCAGAACTTTTAGGAATACATCAAGTCATCAGCATTCTAAAAATGTTGTATCTCAGATTTTGTATATCGGTGACTGAGGTCGGTCAATTTTTGTGACCTCCTATTATAAGTCAATGGAGAAATTCAAATGCTTTCTTTTCGACGATATCAGTCCATTTCATTCTGGCAATGTTATGTGTAAGGATATTTATGTATGATCCAAAGGTGCAGGTTTTCTCAGAGACCCTTACAGGGTCATCTTGAGGTCATCGAGGTCACCAACACCTTTCGTCAATAACATCTAAAACATATGAAGATAGAGAAGTGTAACTTTCACCAATGTGTTTGGTCTTCGTCAAGACCACATCTCGATATGCAACAATGAACCAACTTGGGTCACCACTTGACGTGACCAGAGGTCATTTTTAAGTTGACCTTACATGATCAAATTTGATCATTTGCAAAAGCGCCTGCGAGACAAAACACGATGGCGTAAACAGTATCTTCGTTATCTTTTGTTAGGTAAGAAGTTATTCGCGAACTATTTTTTTCCCAAAATTAGCATTTGGACTTTAATGACTTTAGAGCCTAAACTATTGACCTGAGGTTCAATTTCGAGGACATAGATGCGATTGCCAATTGCAGTGGCTAGCGAATTGTTTCTTTAACGTTTGTTTCTAGATAGCAGTTTCCGAGATATTTGGGTTTCTAGGAGCGATGTCCTAAAATTGGGGAACAATTTGGCCTTCGATGACCTCTGGAGTTTTGACTGAGCGAAAAAACAGTCTGAAATAGGTTTCGAAATGATCTGTGATAAAACGGTCGGAACAGTGTTATGGTTTTTTTGTCTTAAGTGCGTAGGGCCGAGTTAGAGGGGGTTCAACCCCCCCCCCCCAGTCGGGCGAAGGAAATGCAGAGGCCCAGTGGGGCGCGGGTTAAAGGTGAACTGTTTCCTTAAATGGCCGGGTTCGCAGCTGTCACGTCCTCGAGCTAAGATTGAAGTTTCGTAGATAAATTGCGCATGTTCTGGACATCAGAACATGCGCAATGTATATCACCAGATATATTTAACGTGGTACTTAATTATAACTATAAACCTACTAGTGCATAATCTTGAGGTTCAGAAAATGGCTCGTTTATGCGCAGAACTCGCCTCTCAGCAGAAGTATGGCTTCACGGCAGCGAGCCCGATCGCTATTTGGACCCGAAGGGCTGAGACCATGACAAGAGTTAAGTCAGGCCCATTGATTCCACCGAGCACCAGTCTCGCCACAACTCCACTGCACATAGCATGTAGCCGCTGCGTCTCCGCCGTCCTTCTGTCTCATTCGTGCCCTCCCGTTCCGTTTGCCCCCTTACCCCCCCCCCGTTCACAGCCTACTGACCTGTAGCAGCAGTGGCCAGCGACTCCTCCACGGCCTTCTTAGTGGCCTGTTTCGGCGACACCAGCCACTGTTTGAAGAGGGCGTTGGCGCGCGCCTTGGTCGAGCGGCCGGACCGCGTCTCGTCCGGAGAGGTGATCTGTGCCGCGTCAGACGAACTCGCGGCGGCGGCGGCGGCGGGGGCGGCCGTCAGGTCGGTACGGACTCGCAGCAGAGCGGAAGCGGCAGGAGCGGCGGCGGCGGCGGCTGCTGCTGGCTCGGACTCGGCCTGTTCGGCCAGCGTCGACTGCAGCTGCGTCTGCTGTCCGCTGCGGAGGAGGGTGACAGAGGCTCAGACAGGCGGACAGTCACATGTGTACAGTCAGACCCAGATACGATCACCCAATCACACGTAACTAGCGACCAGTCGGAGACAACTCACCATACCAATCAAACACAGCCAGACCACAATCCCCAATCACACGTAACTTAGCGACCAAATCGGAGACAAACTTACCATACCAATCCAAACCACAGCCCAGAACACGATCACCCAATCACACGTAACTAGCGACCAGTCGTGAGACATCCCCATACCAATCAAACACAGCCAGACACGATCACCAATCACACGTACTAGGACCAATCAAAGACAACTCACCATACCATCAAACACAGCCAGACACAATCCACCCAATCACACGTAACTAGCGACCAATCGGAGGACAAAACCACCATACCAATCAAACACAGCCCAGGACACAATCCCCAACACACGTAAACTAGGCGACCATCGGAGACAATCTCACCATACCAATCAACATAGCCCAGACACAATCACCCAATCAACGTAACTAGCGACAATCGGAGACAACTCACCATACCAATCAAACACAGCCCAGACACAATCACCAATCCACGATAACTAGCGACCAATCGGAGGACAACTCACCATACCAATTCAAAACACAGCCCAGACCACAATCAACCAAATTCGACGTTAACTAGCGACCAATCGTAGACAAACTCACCATACCAATCAAACACAGCCCAGACACGATCACAATCACACTGTAACTTAGCGGACCAATCGGAGAAACTCACATACCAATCATACACAGCCCAGGACACGATCAACCCAATCACAACGTAACTAGCCGACCAATCGGAGAACAAACTCACCCATACCAATTCAACACAGCCAGGGACACGACACCCATCACACGTACACTAGCGACCATCGGAGACACTCACCATACCATCAAACACAGCCCAGACACGATCACCAATCACACTAACTGCGACCAATCGGAGGAAACTCAACCTCACCAATTCAAACACAGCCCAGACCACGAGTCACCAATTCACACGTAACTAGCGCCAAATCGGAGACAACTTCAACATTACCAATCAAACACAGCCCAGACACACATCACCCAATCACACGTAACTAGCGGGACCAATCGGAGTCATTCACCATACCAAGTCAAACACAGCCCAGACACAATACCAATCACACGTAAACTAGGACCAAAATCGCGAGACAACTCACCATACCAATCAAACCCACAGCCCAGACACAATTTCACCAATCACAGTAACTTAGCGACCAATCGGAGAAAACTCACCATACCAATCAAACACACCAGGACACAATCACCCATCACACCGTAACTAGCACCAATCGGAGACAACTCACCATACCAATCAAACACAGGCCCAGACACAATCAACCCAATCACACGTAACTAGCGACCAATCGGAGACAACTCCACCATTACCAATCAAACACAGCCTAAGACACAATCATCCCAATTCACACGAACTAGCGACCAATCGAGACAACTCACCATACCCAATCAAACACCAGCCTAGACACATCACACGTAACTAGCGACCAATCGGAGACAACTCACCATACAAATTCAAACACAGCCCAACACAATCACCCAATCACACGTACTAGCGACCAATCGGAACAACTCACATTACTAATCAAAACAGCCTAGACACAATCACCCAATTCACACGATAACTAGCGGACCAAATCGGATGAACAACTCACCATACAATCAAACAACAGCCCAGACACAATCACCAAATGACACCGTAACTAGCGACCAATCGGAGAAACTCACCATACCAATTCAACACAGCCCAGGCACGATCACCCAATTCCCACACCCGTAAACTCAGCGACCAATCGGAGACAACTCACCATACCCAATTCAAACACAGCCCAGACACGATCACCCAATCATCACTAACTAGCGACCATCGGAGACAACTCACCATACCAATCAAACCACAGCCCCAAGACACGATTCACCCAATCACACGTAACTAGCGACCAATCGGAGACAACTCACCATACCAATCAAACACAGCCCAGACACGATCACCCAATCACACGTAACTAGCGACCAATCGGAGACAACTCACCATACCAATCAAACACAGCCCTAGGACACGATCACCCAATCACACGTAACTAGCGACCAATCGGAGACAACTCACCATACCAATCAAACACAGCCCAGACACAATCACCATACCTGATTCCAATTTTGAGGCATCTGGGATCCGAGCACATGTCTGCTACGGACATATAATCACAAGAAGTAGAGCACAAAATACATTTTCCAATTAAATTCATTAAACAACAACAACAACAAAAAATGTCCACAATTTGATAAGGACCAAAAGTATTTGCAAGCACCTTGCAAGTACCGATCGTGTAAAGGGTGGAACGCTTATTAACTTTAAATTGCGATATCTTACGAAAGGGAAGTTTGTATGCAAAATATGACGATTTTACAATATATTTTGGTCTCGTCTGTCGATTTCAAGTGATAACTTCATTTTTGTGGGAAAGTGTGAGTATTTCCCTTGAACAACTTTACTTGAAATAGTACAGTACAAATGTGGCATTTTTTGTCGACTTCAAGTAATAATTTCATTTTTGTGGGAAAAGGTTAATATTTATCTTAACAAAAGAGAGGGTAATTACTTAACTCGCTTGACAAGCTTAAAATTGCTTGTAAGCCGGATTGGTTTACCGATCTAACCGATTTCTTATGATCGGTCAGCAAAATTTCCTTGGAGGTGGCATTTTTGACCTGCGACGAAGACATCCTGAGTATAGATGACACAACACCGCGGTTGTCTCTTATTACGTCCATGTAATACTGGAATACACACATATTAGTTAAAATCATGGTATGGGGGAAATAAAACTTAGTTAAAATTTCAAGACTTCAAAATTATGTTAAGTCATCGCCATTGGTGATCCATTAAAAATTCTTCTGAAAGTACGATGCCCAACGTGCCAACACCTGCCAGCCGGAGTCGGAGTCGGTCAAAATTTTACCGACTCCGACTCCGGCCAAAATTACAGACTCCGACCGACTCCGACTCCGACTCCGCAGCCCTGGCCAAGACACAATCACCCAATCACACGTAACTACCGACCAATCGGACAGAACTGATAAGCGGCGCGTTCCTTACCTTTGTGTGCCCGTTTTCCGCTGTTGCCGTCCCGGTGCCGGGTGCTGTGTCGGCGCCGAGCCCGGGGCGGGGGCGGGGGCGGGGGCGGACGACACGGGGCTCAGCTCGGCGATGAGGCGCTGTCTCTCCGGCTCCGGCACCGTCGCCCAGCGCTCCTGGAAGGCCGCCAACGTGACCGTACACTCCAGGTTACCCTCCGGCTCCCAGGTATTCCAGGAGCTGCCAGACACGGGTCAGACAGACACGGGGGTCAGACAGCGGCTCAGGTCCGGCAGACACAGGTCAGACATAAACAGGTTAGACAGACACAGGTTAGACACAAACACGGGTCAGACACAAACAGGTCAGACATAAACAGGTTAGACAGACACAGGTTAGACACAAACACGGGTCAGACAGCGGCTCAAGTCAAGCAGACACAGGTCAGACATAAACAGGTTAGACAGACACAGGTTAGACATAAACAGGCTAGATAAACACAGGTCAGACAGACACGGGTCAGACGGCGGCGCAGTCGCTGACAATATCGTAGCAAGGTGCTGTTAAGATGGCGCAGGCAGACAAACTTACATATATTTTATTCACGCTTAAAATCCCTAGGCGAAGTTACCCAGCAAATTGTGCCAAAACTACCACCGTAACTGTACATTGCAACAAGCAGCAAAACAAACAGCAAATCATGGAGTAGCAAGAAAAAGGCGGCTGGAATCAAACGCTGAAGAGGCTAAATCCAGTCACCGTCTGCATACACGTCTTAACCCGCGCCCCGCAGCTGGGGGGGGGGGGGAATCTGTTTCCAACCGGGTTTACTCCATAACTTGACGTAAACCATGACGTAAAATATCGAAGTGAGACATACAGTATCTTACACTGCATTTGTTCTTCGTCTTCTCACACAATTTCAATACAATTGATGCAGTACTTTAGGAGCTAATGACGTTTTAATGACGTCATGTCAATGTCATGTCCTTTCTGGTGGAAAAACGATAAATGTTTGAAAAATCGTAGAAAAGAGTTTTGAAGCAAATCGCTAATGACAAACGTGAAAATAAAATAAATGGTCTTTCAAATGGAAATCTGGGATTTTCACATTTTCGGTTTTTGACCCCTCAATGTTTTTTGAAGATAATTTTCTACAAAATCAATTTCAGATATTACAAAACAGAATAAATGTGGGAGGACAAAGAATGGGCGATACCCAAAACAAATTTGAAAGCAAAATATGTATTTTCGACTGACTTATGGCTCTTAACTATAAGTAACTCATGACGTCATTTATTGAAGTTACGTTTTATGGCTTTATTGACCAAATACAGACAATTCAATACCACCTCTGTCCTCTGTATTTCGTATACAAAACTAGACTAGAAAGTCTTTTGCAGCTAGATTATTCCATTTCAAACTTTGAACTTAAGTGACCTGACCTTGACCTTAATGGGTCAGGTTGTAAAAATGGCTGCTAGTATCAAATGAAACGAGTTAAATAACCCATAAAACATGAATCGCATGACTTTCGTAGACATCTTGCCAACACTGACATTTTGTGACCTGGTCTTGACCTTAACCTTTGCATACAATTTCACTTTTTCGCAAATGCGGGAAATGCATTATATCTCTTTGAGCGATAATAGTCTCAATATACTTAGGAGGGAAAATATGGACCAAAAACTCAAATATCTCAATTTTCACCATTGACCCGACTGTGGCCTGATGTGACCATATTTCGACAATTTCGCGAATGATTTAGAGGCCCTCTAGCGGGCAGATTCTGCCCCCCGGCTGGCCCCCCGAGTCGCCCGAGGGGTTGGGGGGTCATTCGGCTGGAGCCAAGCGGAACGCGGAATAACATACTACTTTATCAAATCCACGGAAATTCGGACACAAAGGTTTGCACACAACGTGGAAACGACTGGACTACCAACAAAACTAAGATCTACACTTTCCAGCGACGGTCATCAGCTACTCACTTGGAGTAGCCCTTCCACCTGATGAGGTACTCGGGCTGGCCGGCAGCGGGGTCGTCGCGCCGCGCCAGAATCGTCTCCACCTCGAAGAACGCCTGCTGCTTGCCGTCCTTCTGCAGGATCCAGGAGCCGTTCTTGTTGTCCCAGACGTGGCCGGGCGGCGGCTCGTCGGCCACCGGCAGCGGTAGCACCTCACGGGTGCTGCGCCGCTGCTCACTCTCCGCGTCGTGCAGCACCAGCTCGTCTCGCTTCAGCTCGAACTCGTCGCACACGGCGCACAGCGCCTGCGAGAAGGCCGTCTCGAACTCTGCGGTGGGCGCGCCCGGCTCGGGCCAGATCTGACCACGCAGCTCCGGCCACCGCGTGTACACGCCGTCCAGACTGAGCCACGCGCCGTCCGGCGGCGGCGGCGACTGTCCCGACTTCTCCAGGAACTGCTCGAACATCCAGCGGAGACCGTCGACGTTAATATCCCAGCCCTGGTCGCAGAGCGCCAGCGCCGTGTAGAGCACGATGATCTCGTCTCTGACGGCCGCCAGGTGCGGCTCGGGGGCAGGCCGCCAGCGGCAGTGACGCTCCAGCAGCGGCGCGTCCAGCTGGGCGGAGCGCGCCACCGCCGCCACCTCCTCCCCGAGCAGCACGACGCGCTCCACCGCCTCCCGGAACGGCAGGCCGTCCTCGGGGGCGGCGCCGCCGGCCGCCGGGCTCACCTGGTAGCCGGCGGCGGTGCGGGTCAGCGTCAGTTTGGTGACGCCGGGCGCGGCCAGACCTCGGCTGCGCATCACCAGCCGGATTCTGCTGGCCGGTACACTGTTACCGACGGCCGCCTCCTCCACCCCGCTGCCGGCCAGCACAGCCCGCACCGCGGCCACCATCGGCGGGCGCAGGTTCGTCAGCTTCCGCTCCAGCTGCGCCGAGTCGACGGCCGGCGGCGGCTCCACCCCCGGCTCCGTCTTGACGTCCTGCGGCGGCCGCGGCAGCCTCGGCTGCGTCTCCGGCTCGACTGTGTCCTCTGCCTGAGAGTCGCCATCCGTCCCGGTCCGTATCCGGCTCTCAGCCGCGACCTTACCGTGAAACAGCATTCGGTGCGGCACGCCCAGCCGGATCAGCTTCTTGGCGAGCGTCTTCCTGCCGACGTGGTGCTGCCGCGCCGCCCGCGCCCGCGACGTGCCGGCCAGCACGGCGCGCACGGCCGCCTGCAGGTCCGGCCTCAGCTTCCGCAGCTCCTCCTCGCTCACCGCCACCGTCTTGTCCCGCCAGTGCACCGTCACGTCTCCGCCGCCGGGCCGCGTGCGCGCCTCCGCCGCGGAGTCAGTCGTCACGACCTCGGGCCCGGCCGGCTCCACCACCACGGCGCCTTTGCCGTCGTACCGGGCCGTCATGCTCTGACTCAGCGACTTGAGCTGCACGAACGGCACGTGGTGCAGCGACGAAGCCGCCTTGACGCACATCTTGCCCAGGATCACCGCGCCGATCGCCTTCCGCATGCCGTCGGAGATGCTGGCCGGGTCCACGGCTGGTGGCGCCGCCGGCTCCGCAGCCTCCGCCGCCGACGGGCCTCGCCGGCCGCCGGCCGTCGGCAGCGGCTTACCGTCCTGCTGCCGCCTCCAGTAGTACAGGAACGTGAAGTAGCTCATGCCGTACGCTTTGGCGATGGCTTTCTTGGTCTTGTTTCCCTGCGCAGCCTCAGCCAGGGCGCGCCGGATGCGCTCCAGCCGCGGGTCGGCCGGCGTCGCAGCCGTCTGCCCGCTGTCCGCGTCGGTTTGCCCCTCATTCCGCCGCGTCAACGAGTAGAGGTAGCCGCAGGACACTCCGAAGCGCGCCGCCGCCGCCGGGCGCGACATCTTCCCCGAGCGGAACGCGGCGATCGCCTGTCGGACCGCACTCGACATGCCGGGGCCAGGGTAGCGGCGGCGGCGGGCCTGTCGCGGCGCCGGTGCCGGGTCGCCCGCGCCCGCCGGCAGCAGCGAAGAGCCGCGGTTCCGAATCCGCACTCCCTTGTGGCACAGCACCAAGGCCAGCTTGCAGCGGTTGACACCGTGGAGCTTGGCGGCCTGGTTCTTGGACTTGCCGCCTATGACGGCCCGGGCGGCGGCGCGCATCTCAGGCTTCAGGTCAGACAGGTCCAGGTCGGACAGCTGGATGTTTGTCGTTTGTTTGGTGGGTTGTAAGGGCGCGCCGACGGCCAGCTGGTTCGTGGAAGCCGCTGGTCTGTGCAGCCGCCGCTTCCGCACGTGGTAATACATCATAAAGGTGGAGACACCGTACTGTTTGGCGGCGGCCGCCCGCGACATGCGCCCCTCCTCATAGGCAGCCAATGCCAGGTCAATGGGACGGGTCACTGGCTCCGAGGGGCCGCCTCCGCTGCCGCCGGCCGCCGGCGCCGCGGCGCCACTCAGCGGGCTGGCCTCCTCCTCAGACGCCGGCTCGGCGACGTCGGCTGAGGAGTCCTGAGCTGGGTCCGCGGCGTCGGCTGACGCGTCCTGAGCAGCGCCAGCGACGGCGGCCGCCGGGTCCGGATCGCCGCCAATGAAGCGGCGTTTGCCGAGGTGCTGTCCGATCAGCTTGGCCTCCCGGAGCCGCTTCAGCGTCTTCCACAGCGCCATCGCAGACACCTGGTCGGCAGAGCGAGCGTGGTAATCGACTGAGTGACGATGGCTGGGGCTGCGGGCCGCCACAAGAGACCGTGACTGCGGCTATACCACGCCCACAACTCACAAATGTCAAACGGAGAGGAAAGCTAGTCCGATGTGGCATTGATGATAATGATGCAATAAGGGTGCCGCAACAAGACCGTTAAACGGCGCCCAGCCATGTGGCAATCAAGTAAATAGTCAGAAACGGTATCAAAAATGAGTCACGGAAATACGACTGACGCATCCAAGAAGAAACGAAGATGACGGCAGCACATTACCAAGCCATGAATGCCTAGCGAGGGTCACATATAAGGTCAGTGGGCAGATCTGGGAGGGGGGTTAGCTCATGCAGGCTATCGAGCTCAGTGAGCAGCTGATCGGAACGTGCCGGGGACATTGCGCGCAGCTCTCGATCCCAAATTATGCTGGCGGACAGAAACAAGTGATCGGAAGGCACGACTCATGGTCTACGAAAAAAATGTTACACAACGAAGAACTCTGATTCCTAAAACACATCCAAACAGAAGATTATGAAAATAAGTCAGAAAAAATAACTAGGAGCAAAGCCTGCATTTAAGAGAAATTATATGTAGAACATCACACGACCTGACGGCCCACTGCTGGCTGTGACCTTGCTGCACCCTTGTCGCACCCCAGCCACAGCCCAGCCACAGCCCGGCCACAGCCCAGCCACAGCCCAGCCCAGCCCAGCCACAGCCCAGCCCACAGCCCGGCCACAGCCCAGCCACAGCCCGCCACAGCCACGCCCTGCCACAGCCACAGCCCTGCCAACGCCACAGCCCTGCCACAGCCACAGCCCGGCCCCAGCCCTTGCACAGCCCCAGCCCGCCCCAGCCCAGCACAGCACCACAAGCCCGGCCACAGCCCACCACAGCCCGGCCACAGCCCGGCACAGCCCGGCCACAGCCCGGCCACAGCCGGCCACAGCCACGCCCGCCCACAGCCACAGCCCGGCACAGCCCGCCCCAGCCCGGCCAGCCCGGCCCCAGCCGGCCCAGCCCGGCCCAGCCCGGCCCCAGCCCCAGCCCTGCCCAAGCCAGCCACAGCCCAGCCAGCCCGCCCAGCCAGCCACAGCCTGCCCAGCCCCACCAGCCCAGCCCAGCCGCCAGCCCTGCCCAGCCGCTCCACCCTGCCACAGCCCAGCCACAGCCCAGCCAAGCCCAGCCACATGCCCTGCCACCAGCCCAGCACAGCCCTGCCACGCCCTGCCAGCCCTGCCCCAGCCCAGCCCAGCCCAGCCCCAGCCCAGCCCTGCCACAGCCCAGCCACATCCCAGCCACAGCCCAGCCCCAGCCCGCCCCATCCCAGCCCCAGCCCGGCCACACCCGGCCACAGCCCGGCCACAGCCCGGCACAGCCCGGCCACAGCCAGCCACAGCCCAGCCCCAGCCTGCCCCAGCCCAGCCACAGCCCTGGCCACAGCCCTGCCCCAGCCCTGCCACAGCCCAGCCCAGCCCTGCCCCCAGCCCTGCACAGCCCAGCCCCAGCCAGCCCAGCCTGCCACAGCCCCGCACAGCCCGGCCACAGCCCAGCCCCAGCCCAGCACAGCCCAGCCACAACCCAGCCACAAGCAGGCCCAGCCCAGCCCTGGCCCAGCCAGCCCCAGCCCGGCACAGCCCGGCCACAGCCGGCCACAGCCCAGCCCAGCCTGCCACAGCCCGGCCACAGCCCTTGCCAACGCCCTGCCCCAGCCTTGGCCACAGCCCAGCCCCAGCCAGCCCCAGCCCAGCTCCAGCCCTGCCACCAGCCCAGCCACAAGCCCAGCCACAGCCCGCCCCAGCCCAGCCACAGCCCCTGCCACAGCCCTGCCCCCAGCCCTGCCCCAGCCCCGCCCCAGCCCCAGCCCCAGCCCAGCCCCAGCCCAGCCACAGCCCAGCCACAGCCCTGCCCAGCCTGCCCAGCCCTGCCCAGCCTGAAACCCAGCCTGCCCCCAGCCCGGCCCCACGCCCGGCCACAGCCCGGCCACAGCCGGCCACAGCCCGGCCACAGCCCAGCCCCAGCCCTGCCCCAGCCAGCCACAGCCCTGCCACAGCCCTGCCCCAGCCCTGCCACAAGCCCAGCCACAGCCAGCCCCGCCCTGCCACAGCCCAGGCCCCAGCCCTGCCACAGCCCGGCACAGCCACCCCAGCCCAGCCACAGCCCAGCCACAGCCCAGCACAGCCCAGCCACAAGCCCAGCCACAGCCCCACCCTGCCCAGCCCGGCCCCAGCCCGGCCCAGCCCGCACACAGCCCGGCCAAGCCCAGCCACAGCCCGGCCACAGCCCTGGACCACAGCCCTGCCCCAGCCCTGCCACAGCCCAGCCCCAGCCCAGCCCCAGCCCAGCCCCAGCCCAGCCCCAGCCCAGCCGCCACAGCCGGCCACAGCCCGGCCACAGCCCGGCCACAGCCGGCCACAGCCCGGCCACAGCCCAGCCCCAGCCCTGCCACAGCCGGCCACAGCCGGCCCACAGCCCTGCCACAGCCCTGCACAGCCCTGCCACAGCCCTGCACAGCCCAGCCACAGCCCAGGCCGGCACAGCCCGGCCACAGCCGGCCACAGGCCCGGCCCATCCCCGGCCCCAGCCCGGCCCCAGCCCGGCACAGCCCGGCCACAGCCCGGCCCAGCCCGGCCCCAGGCCCGGCCCCAGCCACAGCCCCAGCCCTGCCACAGCCCAGCCACAGGCCCAGCCCACAGCCCAGCCCTGCCACAGCCCGCCACAGCCCGGCACAGCCGGCCACAGCCCGGCCACAGCCGGCACACCCGGCCACAGCCCGGCCACAGCCCGGCCACAGCCCGCCACGCCCGGCCACAGCCCGGCCACAGCCCGGCCACAAGCCCAGCCGGCCACAGCAGCCCAGCAGCCACAGCCACAGCCCTGCCACAGCCCTGCCACAGCCCTGCCACAGCCCAGCCACAGCCCTGTCACAGCCCAGCCCTGCCACAGCCCTGCCACAGCCCTGCCACAGCCCTGCCACAGCCCTGCCACAGCCCAGCCACAGCCCTGCCTGCAGTGCCCCTGACAGAGCCCTCCCAACACACCCCTGCCCTCCCCAGCTACTGACCTTGCACGTACTGACAGCCCACTGCTGGCTCTGTCCCTGCAGCACCCCTGCCACAGCGCGCCGCATCCCGAGCGTCGTCAGCTTCTTCTTGATCTGCGGCATGTTCTGCAGCGCCCGCCGGGCCTCGGCCAGCTCCTCTGGCGTCACCTGGTAGCGGCGCGCCGCCTCCGACTGTACACAGGTGCCGCGCTCCACGGCCGCCGCCGCCCGGGCCGCCGCCTCCGCACGCGCCGCCAGGTCGGCCAGCGGCGCCACCTCCACCTCCGCCGCCGCCGGCTCCTCCGGGAAAGACACGGTCACGTCCAGGAAGCCCTCCAGGCGTTTGGGCGGCCGGCGGCGGCGCTGGCTGCGGCCTGGGGTGCCGGCATCTGCGGCCGGTCCTGGCACCCCGCCGTCCGCTACCGACTCCTCCCCTGGCGGCTCTGTTGGTGTGTCAGCCGCCGGCTTTACGGCGGACGAGCTGTTGGCGGCCGGCGCAGAGTCCCCGCCGCCCGACAGGCTCCTGTCGGCGGGGGCGGGGTCGGCGGCGGCGGCGGGAGCGGGGGCGGGGGCGGCGGCGGGGGGCGGATCATTCTCCGCCTCCCGCCACAGCCGGCAGTACACTGAGAAGACGGCCGACGGCGGGCCGTGGCTGCGGCGCACCATGTTCAGCAGCCGCTCCACCTGTTTGGGACCCAGCGCCAGCCGCGCCAGCAGCTCGGCACGGCCGTCCTCTCCGTCGCCGCGCCCGCCGGCGCCAGAGTCCTCCGAGCAGGCCGCCAGCTTCGCCAGCAGGTGCCGCAAGTCTGTGCGGGTCAGTCGGTCCGGACGAGGTGCAGAGGCGACCTCCGCCGGCTCGGTCTTCATCGCCGTCTCTTCTGTCTTCTCTGCCTCCCTCGTGTCTCCCAGTGCCGCCTTGCCGGTCGTCTCCTCCGCGTCTCCCAGTTGCGTCTTCCCGGCCGTCTCCTCTGTGTCCCCTGGTCCCTCCTGCTCACCGGACCCCGCGACGTCAGTCCGCGCCCGCTCGCGGTGCTTCTTCAGGTGGTAGTTCAACACGTTCACGCCGAGGTTGCTCTGCCGGGCGATCTTCTTCAGGCGGTGTCCCTTCAGGACGAGGGACACTGCCCGGGCGATGTGCTCCTCGTCCTTCCTGGCCGTGGCTGTGCGGACGTACGTCTGGTGGACCTCAGTCAGAGTGCGGCCGGCCGCGCGCTCCTCTACAAACTTCGCTAGCCACGTGCGACAGATCTTGTACCGGGCCGACACTGCGGCCTGGCTCTGGCCGCTCTTCAGCTCCGACAGCGCCTTCCGCAGCTCCGTCTCCGAGAGCAGCGTCGGCTCCTTCGCGGCGTCAGGCTTGACGTCCTTGGTGGCCGCCTTGCCGCGCGGCGGTGCCAGCACCGTCTCCGGCATCATCAGAGCCTCGGCAAACGACGGCTTCGGCTTGGCCGGCCGGGCGGTTCGCGTCTGCGGCCGGTCAGGCGTCGACGCAGCCGACGCCTCCGCCGCCGCCGAGCCGCCGTCCCGCTGCTGGTCGTGTTTCCGCATGCGCTTCACGAAGCTGACGCGCTGCTCCTTGGTCATGGCGTCGCGGCGTCCGCGGAGCATCATGCGACTGACGCGGAACTGCTCGGCGGCCTTCTTGGAGCCCATGCGGCCGAGCAGCCAGGCGTACAGAGCCTCGTCCTGCTCCGTGACCGACTCTGACGCCGGCGCGGCGGGGTACACCGGCTCGTCGCCGTCACTGGGCACGGTCACCTCCGCCACCGACGCAGCAGCTGCGGTGGCAGCAGCAGCGGCGACGCGGCGGCGGTCAGCGGCGGCGGCGGGGGCAGCAGTGGCAGTGGTGTTGGTGGTGGCGGCGGCGGTGGTGGTGGGTGCCTCTAAGCTATCGCCGCTGTCTGGTGCGACATGGTGCAGTTTGGCTCCAGCCTCTGTCGCCTGGTCCGGGACGGCAGCGGGCGCCGGCGGCGGCGGCGGCGGGGAGGCCACAGCTGACCGGGAGTCGGCCGAGCCCAGCCGGCCGCTGCGACGAAGGCTTGGCGCGGGTCCGGCCACCTTCTGCGGCGAGTTGTCGCCGCGACCGGCCGACACAGCCCTGATCTCCCGCTCCGGACTTGCAGCACGGTTAGGGGCGCCAAGGACGGCCTCGTCACCGCCCCCGGTACCCACCGCAGCCGGCTGCTCAGCCTCCAACCGCACATCAGCCTGGTGGGCGTCGATCGGCACGGCGTCAGTGGCCTCTCGGTTCTGAGTTTCCGTCTCACTACTCACATCGTCACCGTTCGTGTCCAGCCGTTCCAGCTTATTTTCCAACTGCTCAGGGTGGTCTTCCTCATCATGATTTGGTAACAACGTCAAGGCGTCGTTATTTTGGCCGTGATTCCGTGTTACGGAGCCATCTTGCCGATCTGTTTGTTGGGCCAGTTTGTCCCCCGCCAGCCTCAGACTTGCTCTCCTCTTCGCCTTCACGATGAGAGCGTTCACCTCCGCATGGGCATCCCGGTCGTGCCTCACACGGCCGACGCTCTCTCCACGCAGCCTCTTCTTCTCCTCGTAAGACGAACTCCTACGCTTCTTCTTCTTCTTCCGGTCCTTGGACCGCCGCTCCCTGCTGTCCTCTCCATCTGACGAGCGGCGTTTCTTCTTTTTCTTCTTCTTATCGCGCGCCCTGCGATCGGAGGAGTCTTGCGAGCGCTCCTGCCTGGCGCCGTGGCTACCATCTGACTCGTGCCGCCGCCGCTGCCGGTGGTGTCGACGGTGCTCCTGGCGCCGCTCCGGACTGGCGGACCGGCCGGCGGAGCGGCGCCGCGGCCGCTCCTCTGCCGAGGAGGCGCCCGACGCCGCCGCAGACAGCCGCCCGTCCTGTCCGACACTGTCCGCCGTGTCCTCCTGGTCACTGAGGATCTCCGCAGAACCAGCCGCCGTCCCGGCAACTGCCACGCCGGCGGACTGCAGGGGACTGCCGACCGACTCGACAGCGTGCCGCGGACTCCGGGCGGACTCGACAGTGTGCCGCGGACTCCGGGCGGACTCGACAGCGTGCTGCGGACTCCGGGCGGACTCTGCAGGCTGACCTGACCCGGACTCGTGCCGCGGTGTCTCCACAGCCGGCTCCTCCGGCGTCGGTTCCTCGTCACTGTCCAGTCGTAGCGCGCCCATCTGCAGCGGAGAGCTGGCCGGCTCCTCCGGCGTCCGTTCCTCGTCACTGTCCAGTCGGAGCGCGCCCATCTGCAGTGGAGAGCTGGCCGGCGACTCGGCGCGGTACTCGGCCAGCATCTGAGACACGTGCTCTGTCAGCTCCGGCACGCAGCTCTGATCAGTGCTGGCCGACGGCTGTCTCTCGGCGGCTGTGGCGACTGTGGAGGTCTGCCGGCGGGCAGGCGGCGGCTCCACACCTGCCACGGCCTCAGTCAGTGGCGCGGTTACAGGTGCCCCAGCCGCCACAGTCTCAGACGGAGTGTCCGACGACGCGGCCGGCCCCGCGTCCTGAGATTCACGCTCGGCACGGTAGCTCTCAGCCGATTCGACAGGAGGTGGTACCGTGTCTGTAGTACTACCAGACGGCGGGTCCTCGACAGGCGGTGGTACCGAGTCTGTAGTGTCACCAAACGGGGACTCCATGACAGGCGGTGATACCATGTCTGTAAAGTCACTAGACGGCTCCTGGACAGGAGGTGGTACCGTGTCTGTAGCGTCACCAGACGGCGGGTCCTGGACAGGAGGTTCCGTGTCTGCAGTGCCACTGGACAGGGGCTCCTCCACAGGCGGTGGTACCGTGTCTGCAGTTCCACTGGACGGCGGCTTGGACTCCAGCACTGCCGTCGCGGCGGTGTCGGTTGTGTTCCCCACATCAGCCCCCGGCGCCGCGCCCCGCTCCTGGTCTGGAGACCCGTTCCCGCCACTGTCCACCGGCGGAGCCTCCCGCTCACAGACGCTCGTCG
This sequence comes from Semibalanus balanoides, assembly GCA_014673585.1. Classification (NCBI taxonomy): domain Eukaryota; kingdom Metazoa; phylum Arthropoda; class Thecostraca; order Balanomorpha; family Balanidae; genus Semibalanus; species Semibalanus balanoides. The sequence goes on along the minus strand of VOPJ01008620.1, from coordinate 20,638 downwards.
CGCCCCGCTCCTGGTCTGAAGACCCGTTCCCGCCACTGTCCACGGAGGAGCCTCCCGCTTACAGACGCTCGTCGCGCCCCGCTCCTGGTCTGGAGACCCGTTACCGCCACTGTCCACCGGAGGAGCCTCCCGCTCACAGACGCTCGCCACGCCATCACTCCACGCACTGTCACCCCTGTCCCCGGCAACACGACTGTCCATCACATCTGCAGTCCGTCCACCCTGATCACTAACACTGTCCGGTTCGCACGTTTCACTCCCTCTCCGCGTGCCGTCAGTCCAGCGGTGCGCAGTCCCCCGACCGACGGTAGCGTCCCCGCTCAGCAGAGCCTGATAGAACCTTCTCTCGGCCGCACTGCCACCCGAGTCCGGCGGGGCGTCCGCCTGACACGCCAACTTGACCTCCAGCGGGAACCCGTGCCAGGGCCCGCCGCCAGAGTCATCACTGTCGGTGTCTGAGTCCGCAGTGCCGCCCACCGCATCACCCAGGCGGTAGCAGCTGTCCGCGCCAGACGCCCGCTGGCGCCACATGAAGCGGCTCGGCTCGCGCCGGTAACGCCGCACCTGCGCCACCGTCCAGACGAGCTTCATGCCGGCGGCGGCAGCGGCGGCGTCCGGCTTGGCGCGGCCGGCCAGCACTGAGACGATGGCGCGGTCGATCACCTCGACCCGCTCCAGCGGCACGGCCAGCCGACGGCTCAGGAACTCGGCCACGGCCGGCCACGTGTGGTCCCGCGGCTGGCCGTCCCCCTTCCTCGGAGAGCCGAGCGACCTGCTACGCCTCGGTCTGGAGGGCGTCCGGCGGCCGTGCGGCACCTCCGTCGAACCGTCTTGGGCGGCGGACAGCTGCTGCTGCTGCTGCTTCGCCGGTTGCTTTGCCGGTTGTTTCGGCTGCTGTTTCGCCGGTTGTTTCGGCTGCTGTTTCGCCAGTTGTTTCGGCTGCTGTTTCGCCGGTTGTTTAGGCTGCTGCTTCGCCCGTTGTTTCGACTGCTGCCTCCGCGTCTGCTTGGCGGGCTGCTCGGCCGTCTGGTCAGCGGGCCCGGTCGAGGCGGCCGCGCTGGCCAGCTGCTGCTGCAGGTAGCGGTAGCGCATCACTCGGCCCCAGAGCGTGGAGCGCGGCATCTCGTACTTGGCGGCCACCACGCGGATCGAGGCGCCCTCCTGCAGCGCCTCAGTCATGGCAGCCGCCTCGCGCCGGCGCCTCGCCTCCTCCTCCTCCTCGGCCTCGTTGGCCGCGGCTGGCGGCGCGTTGACAGAGATGACCGCCGGAGACCGCCGGGCGCGCAGCCGCAGCAGGCGGACCTCCTCCGCCACCTCGGCAGTGTCGGCCGCCTCCGCGTCCTCCAGACACTCTGTCTCCTCCTCCGTCCCCACACTCCGGTGGTCTGACGCCAGCTCCGCTGTCCCGTCAGCCGGCTCCGCTGTCCCGTCAGCCGGCTCCGCTGTCCCGTCAGCCGGCTCCGCTGTCTCGTCAGCCGGCTCCGCTGTCTTGTCAGCCGGCTCCGCTGTTCTATAGCCAGCTGCCGCTGTCCGTCAGCCGGACTCCCGCTGTCCCGAGCCGGCTCCGACTGATCTCGGTCACGCCGGCTCCGCTGTCTTGTCAGGCCGGCTCCGCTGTCTGTCAGCCGGCTCCGCTGTCTTGTCAGGCCGGCCTCCGCTGTCTTAATAGCCAGCTCGCGCTGTCCGCGTCAGCCGGCTCCGCCTGTCCACGTCAGCCGCTCCGCTGTCCCGTCAGCCGGGCTCCGCTGTCCCGTCAGCCGGCTCCGCTGTCTCGTCAGCCGGCTCCGCTGTCTTGTCAGCCGGCTCCGCTGTCTTGTCGGCCGGCTCCGCTGTTTCGTCAGCCGGCTCCGCTGTCTCGTCAGCCGGCTCCACTGTCTTGTCAGCCAGCTCTGCCGTCTTGTCGGCCGGCTCCGCTCCGCCCCCGCTGTCCACCGACTCCGTGTCGATCTCGGCGGTGTCCGCTGCACAGGGAGGAGCCGCCGGAGCCGACTCCTCGAGCTCGTCGTCGGCGTCACTCATGACGGCGGTGTGCCGCCGGACGCCGGTCTCGCCTCACAGCTGCTGCTGCCGCTGCTGCTGCTGCCGGGTCACGGCCCGGCCTGTCTGAAGCGCCGCCGCCTGCTGCAACCGCCGAGAACAGACGCAAGGTCACAGACGGCAGACAGGTCACACAGACGGTCAGACGGCAGGCAGGTCACACAGAGGTCAGACAGGTCACACAGAGGTCAGGCAGGTCACACAGAGGTCAGGCAGGTCACACAGAGGTCAGGCAGGTCACACAGAGGTCAGACAACAGGACAGGTCACACAGAGGTCAGACAGGTCACACAGAGGTCAGACAGGTCACACAGAGGTCAAACAGGTCACACAGAGGTCAGACGGCCGGCAGGTCACACAGAGGTCAGACGGCCGGCAGGTCACACAGAGGCCAGGTAGGTCGCACAGAGGTCAGACAGGTCACACAGAGGTCAGACAGGTCACACAGAGGTGAGACAGGTCAGACAGCAGGCAGGTCACACAGAGGTCAGACATTAAGTGCTGTTTCAAACGATGGTGATATTTGTTTCTTGAAGTCACTTAATTTTGTATTTATTTGTTTTTTGGGGACAATGACATCATTAGTGAGCTATAGAAAGCTATAGAGATATGGCACATCTTTGTAGACAAATATGTCGACTTGAATACAAACAATTTTGTTGTCGTACTCGCAGCAGGTAATCCAACCAAGGTTCGAGCAATGCAAGTCATTTTTCTCCCCAGACCAGCAATCTTGAAATGGCAGTTAGCCAACCAATGGCGAGGCCTTGAAGTGGCCGTCAGCTAATCAGCAGCAAGACTTGCATAGACCCCATTTTGAAAATTCAAAATTAAATTCATTTAAAACGGTTGTTTTGGGGAAAATGGTCTTAGTAATATATATTTTTCAGTAACGGCCAAAGATAACAGCTATCTCAGTTCAAACCCAATACAAATGTGAAACATTCCCTTTTAAATACACCGGTGCGAATTGATAAACTACACTTGGAGATCCACTTACGTCAGTGCCAGATCACTTACTAACTCAAAAGCGGCCAGCTCGCTACATTCTTGTTCATGGGCCGCAGGTTTAAGGTCTCGAATACACATGGTTTCCTTTACATTACGTTCAACATGGCCATGACACATAATATTTGCACTGTTATCGGAACTTCAGAAAGAACATAACAAACGTGCTGGGATCGAAAGCGAGGCCAAACAGGGTTGTTGTTGAACGCAGCGCGGCGGCGGTCAAAGAACACTCCTCTGACTGCAATGCATTCCCCACATGTGTGACTGGGCAAAGTTGGAGCTGACTTGGTTAACTGCGCTGTTGGTCACACTAGTTTGATCCAAGCCAGACTTAAAAGGAATACATATTACATACACCACGCTTGATGGAACAAGCTTGTTTGTTTATTGGGGTTTAAGGGCGCGCCGACACCTTTGGGTCAATTGATGGAACAAGTTAGTCCTGGGATGGTCGGACCTGGTGAGTTGTCGTTTGAGTGACCCCTTGTTGACCCATGGAACTATACAAGGAAGGCCGCTGGTGCGTACTATCAGTTCGATCTTCCTGCAAAGTTCATAGTCGACGAACAGCAAAGTTATCTATGTTCGGTCCGGTGTGCTTTGTGTCCTGGCTTGTCAGTGCATTGCTCTGTCCAGTAGAGCGAACGTTGCTACATTTTGTATTCTTCTGCTTCCGTAGCAGCTTCAATGTGCTCGTGAAATATGTAACACGTTCGCAATGTGCGTTCTTGTTTTCTCAGCGGAATTGCCCTTAGTCACCTGATGCCAAAATATAGTGTGTGCCGAACAGCGAACAGTGCCTGGATCCCGAAGTTAAATATTGGATCCCAGTAGATCCCTCGGTATAAAATGCGTGAAGATCTTGGATCCAAGAGGATCCCTCTGCGTAAAATGCATGAGGATCTGGGATCATTCGGCGTAAAATGCTTCAGGATCTGGGATCTCAGTGGATCTTTAATTAAAAACGAGCCTTAAATCTTGAAACACAAGACGCAGTGACTGACGTCACAATTTGTGGTCTCTATTTTGCGTATTTACTATGTGAATCATTAGTACCTGCAAATTATATTGTAAGTTGTAACTATAAGCAAAATGGATATTGTAATTAATTTGCAATGTCATAAAATTAACAAGAAGGTACCTACCAGTGTGTCTGGATCCCAAAGTTGAATCTGGGATCCCCAGTGGATCCTTCGGCATGAAATACATCAGGATCTGGAATCTTTGTGGATCCCTCGGCGTATTATGTACCTCAATCTGGTGTCCCATGTAGATCCCGGGACACAGGAGTGGCACAGGACAGACAGATTCAGATCTCAGCTGGATCCAGGATCCAGACAAATGTCTGGTGCCAAAATATAGTGACACTTTTTCGACTATTTTCCCAATTTTGAGACTCAAGTGATTTGTATAGTTATTTATTGATTATGTCAAGTCTCAAACAAGGGTTGAACTTCATTGTATGCGAAAGGTCACGAGACTCGTCCATTTAAAAATAAAACAAATAAAATCAGCAGTTTTTGCATTGAAACGTAGCAACTAGGTCGATTTGGAAGACAAAAATAATATTTGGATATTTTTTGTACTCCCGAAAATCTATCTCAGTTAAAAGGCAATGTGAACGCCGGCTGCGACAGTTCTGATATAATTTCGCCATGGTGGGAGGGGGGGTGTCAAAATGGACCAGTCTAACTCGAAAACCAAAGAGGCTAGAAAGACGCGGAAAAGCGTTCGAAAGCTCTCGACATGGACATTCGAAGTTGCTTTGAGGTACTTGTAGCTCAGGTCAATGTGAAAGTCACCAGAGGTCAGCAAAGGCCAAATTTTGCAGTTTAAAGACTTCCCTTCGAACAACCCCAAATATCTCGGGAACTATGATGGCTAGGAACAAACGAGAACACAAATTGAAAACTCCTGAAAAGTGCAATCCCCATTGGTGTCCTCGAATGTCAGCTCAGGTCAATAGTTTAAGCTCCAAGGCGGACCAGGGCTCTTCAAATGTAAAACATTATTGTCATTTGATACACATTTGAAGCCATTTTGAAAATTAACTTTTGATAAAAATTTGAGAAAGTATATTATATATGTTATGGCTACTACTATTGACATATAAAATATACTTTCCAAAATTTTATCAAAAGTTGATGTTCAAAATGGCTTCAAATGTATATCAATCGAAATCACTCATCAGCCCAAAGACAGCTGTGCCAAAAAATGTCACTTTTCCCACAGGAAAAATGTTATAAACCCAAGGTAATGCGATAAGCATAAATGGCCTCTAAAAATGTGAAGAAGGCTTACAACACAATCCAAACTTTCGGTCTGGTCAGACCGCGTCAGAGCCCCCTCCGGTCCGATCACCACAGCGGGCTTCTGGAAATTTCTGGTCTGTCCAGGGGCCCTCCAGCCTTATAAGGGGCCCTTAAGACCTGGCAAGGGACTGCACTGGCTGCTTTGTCGCCTTGCCGACAGAGCTCAGGAGGGCCCTTCCGATCTACCCTGGGGCCCCTTCCGTGCTGGACTCGAGGCCCATTCGGCATGTTTAGGGGCCCTTCTGACCCATCCAGGGGCCCTTTCGGTCTGGTCAGGGACCCATCTGACCTGCACGGGGTCCCTTTGAAGTTCAAAGGGCCCCGCCGTGGTGCCAGGCCGTGGGCCCCTAGGAAGTTCAAAGTTTGAATTTCCTAGGGGCCCACGGCCTGGCAAAGGACTGCGCTGGCTGTTTTGTCTAACAGACTCAATGATTCCCAGGGCAAGCTCGAGAGGCCCCTGAGCAGACTCTAATGGGCCCCTGAACATGCTCGATAGGCATCTGTGCAGTTTTTGGGGCCCTGTGAGAACTCAGTGTGCCCCTGGACATGCTTGAGAGGCCCCTGGGCAGGTTTTTGGGTCCAATGGGAAACAAATAGAACCTGGACATGCCCAAGAGGCCCCATGTACAGATTTGTGGGCCCTGTGAGGCCTAAATGGGTCCCTGGACATGCACGAGAGGCCCCTAGACTGGTTTTGGGGCCCCTAAGTTGGCTCAATGAGCCCCTGGACATGCTCAATAGGCCTCAATCCTGGGTTGGCTTCAAAAGCCCTTCAGTGTCTCTGAGCTGAGGGTCCTTAAACATGCACCAGAATGACCTCTAGCCTGGTTTGAGGGCTCCTCTGTGACTTTTTGAAAGCCATTCAGCTAATGCAAGGGGTATCTTGGCCTTTCTCGATGGGACCTCTGTGACCCATAAGGGGGGGGTCATTTTACCCACCCCTGGCTGCACCCCTGACCTTAAATGACCTTGCAGAGGTCACTGAGCAACAATTGCAGCTGCGTCATCAAGAATGAGCTAAAATAACATGATTCTCAGAGAATTTGCCTGATCAAATGCATATTCCCTGAATAGGAAGCATCTGTATATTTTCCCATTCACTTATAATGGGAAGGTCAGGATATTGACCTAACCTTAGGTCACTGAAGTGAAAAATCCGAGATTCACGAATTGTAGGTACTTATGACCTTATAAAATCCAGCAAGTTTCAAATCTCTCAGACAAGGACCGTGGCTTTGGCACGATCACAAACATTCTGAAAGGTAGGGTCACTTAATGTGACCCGACATGAGATTGATTAAGGTCAAAACTTTGACAAAGTGTGGGTAACTAATGCCTGAACAGCTGTAGTTTTTCCACTATTCTGGAAAAATATCAGAGGGGGACCCCACACACCAGGGCAAGGGTTTAAGAGGCAATACTCCCTTTAACTATTATATCATTCAATTATTGCTTAACATTCATGTGGATGGTAGGGTTGACAGAAGACTTCACAAATTATATTTTGTGGATTTCCATAATTTTACATTGAAAGCTGCGGTCACAGGTCAGACAATACCTATATCCATTTAATTCAACCACTATATTTTTTATTAAATGAGCTCCAATCTTGAAGCATTTTGTATATGGCTGGTTACTTCTTGTGCCTGTTGAAAATAGCTTCAACTATTCAGATGCTGGCTCTAGGCCCAAATTAACAATTTTTGACATGTCAATATCTTGATCCAGACAAATAGAAATGATATGGGGAAAATGACAAATTTTCAAATTACAATTATGAAGCACTGGACAGAAGTGACGCATAGCACTGACAGTGGTAAAGGGTAGCACTCACAGTAAAGATGGAACAGTCAAGGGTTGGCAAAAGTGGTTATATTTATACTATCTGTGGCTCATACTGTCTAGAAATTCTGGACTGCAATTCCTCCCAAAGCTATCCCACTCCTGAGCTATTCCCCACTGACCATATTATCTAAAAATGAAATAAATTAGTTTGGCATGAACTATTTCATACAATGTCAACAGGAGGTGAGTCCCCTGCAGACATCACCGATGAATGTCCTTGAGACCGTTTTTGGCCGGAACGTCCTACCTTGTTGCATAGCCTCAGTCAGGTGAACTATGGTAATTTGGGCCAATTTTAGGAACTATTCCATTTTTGGAACACAGGACTAAAAAGTGATCCACGCAATGATTGCTGCATCAACACATTATGCCAATGTCAAAAAATTCAGGACCCTCGACTGTTTGACAGCCTGTGTCATGAGAAAGACATTTTTGTGTTGTTCAATTTGTATTTATATTCAACATACGGTAACCGTCAAAAAGGCATCTTTTGATTGATAGTTGTATATTTTACATCAAATTTGTTTAGTTCCCACATCATCCAAGGATATAAATGTAAACAATACAAATCCTTTAAAAAATTATTAATTTAACAATATGATTTGGAACAAGCGTACCCATTATTGGAAGAAGCGTAGTGCATAGGTACCCATTACTGGAAGAAGCGAACCCATGTTGGAGTATGATGTTCCAAAAATTGAATGTTAAAAAATGGGTCAAAATGACTGTAGTTCACCCAACTGGCCTGAGTTATATCCAAAACATGTCGAAATAAGAAAGTAAATAACAATTTGGTGATGGCATACCTGTGGTGGTGTCAAGTTTGAGCTAATGCTCCTTAAAAACCTTGAATTTTCTAACTTACTGAATTGATACAGAGTAGAGTAAAATCACTTGTGTGACAGAGTAAAATCATAACAAGAAAATAACAGCAGAAGCAGGTCTAACTTCCAAAACAATCACCACAATACAAACTTCAGAAACATAGCAGCACAATTAACAATAAATAAGGGAGCAATAAATAAATTAAGGCAAGTATAATTGAAGCTTACACCGCCAACGCGTCCAGCATAGACACAGTATTCAATACCTACTCAGTACTCACCGTTCACTCATAAAACATTTAGATGTCCAATTCATTAGGTCCTAAAAGCACAGTTCAAGCCCAGAAGCAAAAGCAATTTAAACACGATTAAACATGTAGCAGATACACGCCTCTAAACACCTGGCCGTATATACTGGTATTGATATACATTCGCTAAACAACATCGCACATGTTATGGTTTTCCTTACGATTTCCTTAAGTTGTGGGTCTAGGTTTCGATGAACGTGATAAAGAATGATACAAGTACCAAACAGAACACACAATATTTCAAGCAGCAAAACAAGAAATAGTGTTTTTTATGAGATATTTATAAGCGAAACAAAAAAATTGCTTTTTTTATTTTGATCATATAAATATATGTGTTTTTTTACTAAAATTGGCTAGCCAGTACAAGTAGACAGGGGGAACTTAACCTAAAGCTCTTGTTTTGACGGAAAAGTATCACGTTGTTAGTCCATCTCTATATTAACCGCGCGCTCGTTCGTTTTGTGACGTTTATGACGCACTCAAGATGACTGACAGAGACATCTATTGGAGATAGATGAAGCTATAGTTCTTGAAATGTCCTATATGTTTGTCAAATCGCCCGTGGGCATATATCTTTCAGGAATCCTGAATCAGGATATAAAATTGAACTAAAAAACGACCCCATGGGCCCATGCTCCGAAACTATGGAACCGATAAATGTTGGGGTGTGGCTGCCCCTCCTGCCCCCCTTGGTTCCTGCGTCCTTGCAATTTGATGTCCAAAAAATATATTCCGCCCGTGTATGGCGTTTAGAGGTGCCACTTTTCTACCCACTCAGGCGCGGATCCAGGGGGCGCTTGGGCGCCCCCCCCCCGTGAGCCGGGACTTCCTATGGCGCGCCCTTAGCGCGCCGAGACGCAACTTTTGTATTCCCGCCCCCTTTACCGACCAATCCCCGATCCTGCGCCTGCTACTACCCACCAGTGTGGTAGGTTACGTATACTACTATCTGGTGGTAATGCGGGTAATACACTATGCGATTCATTTGATGAAGTGGTATTGCGGTAGCACAGTTTACATAAATTGAAAATAATAAGAAAACAGGAATTTGCATGCAAATTGGGCTGCTTGAACAAATATATGCACCTCAGTTAGTGAACAGAGATCAACACAAGGCAGTTCAGCATTAAAAATGCGTTATTAAATGGCAGACATAATTATGCTAAATTTGCTTTGTGGGTACTTGCGGGTAGCTGGCAGCCTATATGCTCATGTGGGTAGTGGTGGCCGTAGTTGAAGGGGGTTTGCGGGTCGGGTCGGGTAGCCACAAGCCTGAGAAGTGGCACCTCTAATGGCGTTCGATCGGAAGGGGGTCGCAACTTGTTGAACTTCGAACTTGTTGAACTTGTTGAACTGCGAACTGCCCGCCCCAGGGCCGGCGCCACATATTTTCGGTTGGTGGGGCAGCTTTTCCAGAAAAACGGCCCTTGGCGGCTTGGCCTAAAGGTCCTTTTTTCCAGAAAAAGACCCTTTCTCTTTCGTTCTCGTTCTTGTCTTTCTCGTTCCTGCACGCCCTTCCAAGTATTTACCAGAAACCCAGCCAACAATTAACTTGGGCACTGATCGGGCACAATGGTTTAATCCCATTGTGCCCGATCAGTGCCCAAGTTAATTGTTNTGCCCCCCTCCCTCCCGCAGGGGCGGCCGGCGGCGGGACAGCACCCTCGTGTCCGCCGCGCAGGCGCCCCTGCGGCGCCGACTAGGGGCTCGTAAGCAGACAACCGGCCGTCATTTTAATGTTGTTGTAAAATGCCATGAGAGAGCGGGGTCCGAAACCATCGTGCAACAGCACGCAGTACAAGGAACCTCCTAGTCTGTAGAGAGCCCTATGAATAGGAAGTTGAACCCTTTCGAAGGCCCATCTCAGGCCTGGAATGGGCCGCTCCCAGGCCGTGGCAATGGGCCTCCAAGGTTCGTCGCACCTTCCGAAAGTTGCGGGGACGGAGGAACTTTGAAGTCGATTCTTTCCATGCACGCCCACGGGCGTAGATGTTGAATCTGAAAATGTTTGCCTGGGGGAGCGGGATCCCCCTGACCCCCCCCGCTTTCGAAACGCCCATGGGGGCCCTCTCAGGCCCCTGTAACGCCCGCCCAACGGGATGCACTTGTCTCAAAAATGTTAGACTACACCACCTGGTGGGGACTCGTCGAAGAAAAAAAAATGGGGGGGCAGTGGAGCTGCTGACTGGTGGGGGGAAAACTGCGTTATGCTGGATACTCAATGACAAAATTGCATTGAAATATCGCTTTGCTTGGGGAAGGAGGCTGGAGGCCGTGCCTGGGTGGTTTAACCCCCCTCTTCTAGTATGTTAGACGAGTCCCCTGTTTGGGCTCCTAGTAGTCCTAAGACACATTGGATATAACATAAATCAAGAAATATAGCCCTTGAAGGTTTTATTCCGATGCCAGTATACCACTCTAAACCACTCTGATCCCGAACGCGTGTGATTTCCCGTCTGTGGTTTAGACCGTCTGGTGAAAAATATTAGACAAGAAAAAGCTATTCGGTGGTCGTAAAAATACCTTTGTTTCGTCCTCTACCATACAGGGTCATGAAATTGATAATTCAAATTAATTTAGTACTAAATAATAAGTTAAGAAAAAAAACACATACAAAAATCCCCATGTTAAAGCAATACGGGTATCAGCTGACTGCGATCCCTTGGAGCCTGGAGGATCCCGACTAACATTTGCACGTGCGTGGGGACGGTCACGTGACGAGTCCTTACGCCTTTACCTTACTTAGACCAGGTGTTGTGCCTCAGTCACGTGACTTTGGACCCAGGATTTCGCTTGCATTGAAACTGTTGTTAATTATCAATTAAATGATAATAATCGAAATGATTACCACCATAAAAAAAGCCAAAACTACTTATGTTCTGAATTAATGCGTCTCGTTTGGAAAAAGTGGGCAGATAAAGTAATACAAATCATATTAATAAAAAATGGTTCAGATAAACCATTGTTTTCGCCATAATGCGGCGAGAAACCGATGGACCCAACAAGCTGGAGGTGCCTTCGCCACAAGCGCTCGTGCGCCGAATCGGTCATGTGACCGAGCTCAGACGCCCTCACCTTATTTATATTGCCTTGACTTAGACTACCTTGCCTTTTCCAGTGCCTTGAAGTACTGTACCATTTAGGCGACAGCCGCCTGTATACCGAACTCAAGATGAGGTCTGCCATATGTGGTGTATAAAATCCTGAAGTTTGTCATGTCCAATCTATCAAAGGTCATCCTCAGCCTTCGAAGTGCTGATTGTGCCTTGCTGGATGCCTTCTGCATCACGCCAACAAATGCCCAGCAAGTAACGACCGCGGTTCGGGAGGGAGACGTATGTTCCCACTCATAAGTGGTGGACACGCAGCCGGTAACAAGGGAAATATGGATGCCTTCAAGAACCACATAAGCAAGTTCCATCCATTAAAGCACAATTACCGCTATGCACATTGCACATGCTCCCAACCAGTACTACATGCCTGCGGATGTCACCATCACAATGATGCACAATGACTTTCTTCATGATTCCGACATGTCACCCTGCAGCTTTGAGATGTATCGGAAGGTACTGCGGGAGATGAACTTCGGGTTCATTACTCTCAGGTGAGGAGTGTTCCCGATGTTTGGTCCACATGCAGTACATGCTTGAAGAGCACGGTGTAAGCAGCAAAGAGCCAAACCATCACCAAGAAGGGTGCTCTCAGTGCGACAAACACGAGCACCACATCAGTGAGGCGGCGACAGCATGAAAGGCTTATCAAGCTGACGCGGACGGTGCTAGGGAACCAGACACTGTGCACTTATCAGCGAACATGGATGCACTATATACGGCCAAGAGTGCACTAATGTAGAATCGAGGATTTTTAAATGAAGCTATATCAGTATGGGCAGACTACGGGGACGGCCGATCAAAAAAATTGGATCGACAAAAAAATAGATCGTGACGCTCATAAAATGGCGGAGCAATGCCTTATACAGCGAGATTCGATCTATAAAAATTAATTTATTGTGCTGACATCCTTCACCTTCAAACCAATTTAAATCACGCTTAAAAAATGTTCATCAACGAGCACACGCGCTAAGGTTTGGTTTTCAATTGAAGATCCGGCACGAATCACTCGATCAATTATGCCTGTACCCGGCAAAATTCTGTTGGACTTTTGGCATCATAGCCAAAGATCCAACATCGATTTTGCCACGGTCAGGGCATATAATGATCGGAGTGTTCGTGCCGATCAGTTGAAAACAAAATTAGCGCGTGATGAGCATTTTTTTAAGCGTGATAATTGGTTTGAAGGTGAGGATGTCAGCAAGTAAATCAATTTTTAGATCGGATCTCCTTATGGGCATTGCTCCGCCCATTTTATGACGTCACAATATATTTTTTGATCGATCCATTTTTTGATCGCCTCCCCGTAGTTTGCCCAACTGATATGACCAAACTGACCCATTTTCTGGAATCTGCACATCTCCACGAATTTATAAAGGTAAGGCAACCCAACATTTTCCGAGTAGGGTCTTCAGATCATCCCGAAAAAACGCAATTGCCCGTTGGCTCTTTTGTTGAAGGCCACGGGCCGGGACTTCGGTGACGACATCACTTTGGAATGTCAAACACTTGGTGGGGGCTGAACCTGCCGGCTTCTTCAGGAGTGGATGTGCATGGCGTTTGCCCGCATCGAGATCCAGAGGCTGTTGTACTTCGCGCGGAACCAAGCCCAGATCCGAGCAGAGTTGTACAGCAACCTTCATGATGCCATGGCCGGAGACGCACTGCATCTGGAAGCTGCTGCAGAGGCGGAGCCGGCGCCAGGACAGACAGCAGTGGGCAGGAGGCTCATCCTGCCGGCCACGTTCACTGGAGGACCACGCTACATGCAGAAACGGTCAGAAAAGTAGCTGTTAGTCAAATTGCTATAATTCCAGAAGCTCACTGTATTGCATCACATTATACAGGCATGCGTAGGGTATCTAAAGCAAACGATACTGTTCCAAGGTGTGCTCCAGATGTCCATATGCATGACACATTAACTTAAACATTTTAAAATGTTTTAAAAGATTTCGCGCAAAATAATCCATCGTGAAAACGACTAAAAGCACATAATTTAAGTGACACAAATTGCACCTTCCTCGAAACGCCAAAGTCTTAGTGGGAAAGAGAGATGTGGATACTCGACATGCGCGACAGTTATATCTGAAAAATATATGTGAGCACTATGCAAATATCTCCCTTGTCCCAACCAATGGGCGTCGCCAACTGAGTGACCAAGGGTTCGGTCCCTCAAGATCAGCTTCGGACCCCAAGATTAGCCAGGATTTTAATATAACCCTATAGGGAGTGCAGGTGACCAACCACCTGGTTGCCCTCCCCCAGTCCCCACCAAATTTTGTGTCGACATTCCTGGTCCAACAACTCCCGATTACCCCTACTCTTGCCGTTAATGAGCACATTGTCTCAAAAAGGATATTAAAGTTTATGATGTTTCGGAAAATAATTAAACCTATATATATTTTTCGCTGGAAAATAGTTGAAACTAGGATATATGGAATTTATCATTGTATTTATATCAAATTATCAACTTAAGTATATTGTTATTTTTTAATGACATATCAAGCGATAGGAATTAAAACAGGGTGGGCAAAAATGTCTTGGACTGGGAGGGGGCAAAACGGCTGACTGCGGGGGAATTTGCCCCCCCCCCAGTTAACATGTTAAAATAGGCATTGTGATATTGGGAGATGATCATGTGTTACAGATTTCGAGTGACTACAGAACGACCATAAATGTATTGCTTTGACATATGTGTTGTGTTTCGCTATCATTTTGTACATCCCATTAGGGAGGCCAAAATATATGAGATTTGGTTTCAGCGGTAACGTTCCATTTACCGCTAGAGCTAGCTGTTTCGACCAAGCATTACGCTGTGGTCAGCTGCTAATTTAATAATAAAAAAATGCAAACCCGGCACTGTGCGATTGGGTCGATTCATTGAACATCTTGATAACGAATAGTTGCTTTCCAGTGTTTTACTTTCACCACTTCTGTGCAGTGGGGAACACTAGGAAGAGGATCACGACGCGTGATCCCATCGTGCGTGGTGAATGCCATCCGCGCAAAGTACCCCAGCCCCAGCAACACCTACGTCGGATTCCGTGAGATGCCATTGTGAGGTGAGATCATATGGACAAGCGTCATATATTTGTTTACAATGAAACAACCATTGTTGTTTCATTGTAAAAAGATAACATGTGTCTGTTAACGCCCAAATTCAGTGTAGTTTGCAAAATATAGCATTTGATTCACTAGTCCCTGGGTCAGCAATTGCTTCAGCGTAACACTGGATATCGCCCTGATATTGCCTATTGCATTGCTCACTACCGGTTTACGCATACTGCACTGGCCACCGTCACGATTAATCAGTGCGATTGCGATAGATCGTCACGATTAATCAATCGAGTTCACATAGGGTGCGTTCATGCCATTCCAAATTGCGAATTACGACGTGCATGGTGCCAACTAACTAGTTTGTATTTATCGTCGTCAACCTTATTATTATCGTCTTCAGATCCACATACGCCAGCGACACGCCACACACCAAGACTCGCATGTCAGCGCCGTTGCGGCCGCCAAGTCTTAAAGGGAATGTTTCACTTCTCTGAAAGTTGTCCAATGTACGCCGCTTGTGGTGCAAAATATGACGTAACTTTGCTGCCGAACACGATTCTGACATTTTTTTCTCACAAACAGTGGCTCTAATTTCATGAAGAACCAGTTTAGTATTTGGCATGAAGAGTCATATGAAGGAATTTTGGGAAATAAAGAAAACCTTCACGCTGCCAATATGTATGGAACTAGTGTATGGCAATGTATAGTCAAATGTAAACAAGTCTACTTTCATCGACATTTGATAAAGAGAGATGAACGACATTCGGCTTTAAAAGGGAATATAGCACCTTGGGAAACAGTATGTAGAATGATGGAGAGAATGCCTGATTACGGCCCTGGCCATTCATTTTTGCGAAAAAAAGCCAGAATTTTGTTGTAATTCTGAAAAATTAGTATATGATGTTTACATGTGGACGTCACACCAATCTTGCGTCACCCAAAGCGAGTTGTGTCGTCACAAGGAGGCATCGAACGGCAAACTTTGCGCCCGCCCAGTGACAGCTCTGTGCCGGCACCGCACGAGGGGTGCACGGTAGGCGTTGAAAACGCGACTGGCTGGGTCGACCGGCGCTCCGCTGCGCCGGATAGGGACGTGGGGGCACGCATACGTGAAACCACTAGTGCTGCCGAAGGCGCCTGATCGACCGTTCGGTGGCTGGTCGCGGGGCGGATCCAAGGTAGCTTGAAAATACTGGTGCGGACGTTCAAAAAGCGAAGGTGCGGTTTGGCAATCAAGTGGAGTAACTACTGATGACGTTATGCGAAAACGTCACGGGATTTATGACGTTGAAATTGACCACATATGACCAACGGTTTTTGTTGAAAACTCAGCAACTAGGTCGCTGTTGGATGGGAAAAATTTCGGATTTGGGGGTTTTCTAGCACACCCGACATATCTGGCTTATCTTCAGTCAAAAAACTAATGTTAAAGGTGCTATTATTCCCTTTAAAGAGGCGATATAATACATAGGGCCTATTTTGTGCATATGTCAAAAACCCAAACTCAAATGTTACTTTTCGATTGGACCTCCCTCTTGATGTGGGTGTTTTTTTAACGTCTACAAACTACTTAATTTCAATGCAAATCAGCAAATGGCCCATCTCAACTCAAATATAATGTTAATGTGAAACTTCCCTTTAAAGGGACACTGCACCTTAACATTATATTTGAGTTGAATAGCCATTTTGGCTGCTTGGCATTGCATATTATGTATGGTATAAGTTAAAACAACCAGCTGAGGTCGAATCACAGTAGAAATCGAAGTTTGGTTTTTATCTGTAACATTCGCAGCCCCCAATGTATTTGAATGGTGGCGTGAGCCGATGTCGTAGTCTCTCTTTTTACAAATTTGATTACAGTCGACTTGTTTACCTTTGCCCATACATTAGCCATACACTAGTCTACTTATGGCCAGCGTGAAGGTTCTATTTTTTTCCCAAAAATTTCCTTCATATGACGTCATCAGCCCAAATATTAAAACGCATTTGTCATGAAATTGAGCAATGTTTGTGAGAAACAAGTGTCATAATCGTGTTCGGCAGCAATTACTTAATATTATGCACCACAAGCAGCGTACATTTGAGAACTTTTGGGAAGATGGCAGTGTCTCTTTAAGCGTGTTCGCGCGCGGCTCGCCAGGGCCGCTGTGACCGCTTGATGGTTTGCCGACGGCACTGGCGTACATATCATCGTCGTCGGCGCGCGTGATCAGTGTCGCCGCAGTATAGCAGTGTGGGTCGTGCACCGCTCGGCCGGCGGCCTGCGACTCAGCACTTGCGTCCAGACTAGTGATGTTATTTTTCCGAAATTTCCTGACCAAAACCAATCCAATACCGAACAGCAGGCATTTTGGTTGTCCAAACATTGACCAATTATTGTTGAGGCCAAAAATGTCCAAGATTTGACCGATTTTCAAATAGTATACTTATTTATATTCACTGGCAAAAATAGCTTTGTTAATATCATTATTCATAAAACGCACATGTACAGTTTCCAAAAAAGACATTATAATTGTGAAAAAGGAACTTAATACATTTGCAAAGCACAATTGCGCAAGCAAGACCAAAGAAATTTAGATTAATTGAATTTCGAGCAAATTGTGTATCAAATTGCTGGATAGAAATAGGAATGCATAAAAATGTGACAAAAAAGTGAATTGTTTAAGATCAAGCTGACCGAAAAGTGTCCAAAAATTTATCAGCCTGACCGACCCATTACCGAATCGGTCACACAATTTTTTCGGTAACTTGTTCGTCGGGATCCTCCAGGCTCCAACGGATCGCAGTCAGCTGATACCCGTATTGCTTTAACATGGGGATTTTTGTAGGTGTTTTTTCGTAATTATTATTTAGGTACTAAATGAATTTGAATATCAATTCATGACCCTGGTATGGATAGAGGACAGA
>VOPJ01008619.1:0-19118 GCA_014673585.1 Semibalanus balanoides | reverse complement strand
TGGCTAGAAAAATGTTCACAATTCCCTTAAAACAAGTTCCCACGGTCGTAACAACGACAGCATAATCACAAGCGCGCTTTTACCTAAGGGGGTCGCTAATCGGAACATTTCCCCTACTTATTATCTTATGAAATCCTGCAAGTTTCAAAATGTTCGGGCAAAAACTGTGGCTTTGGCACCATCACAAACATTTTGAAAAGCAAGGTCACTTGACTTGACCTGATGATCTGACCTGCAATGACCTGAAGCTCAATTTTTGACAAAGTGTAGGCAATCAATGGCCAAACAGCGTCGCAAAATTTGGCAGCGCTGCGCGCTGTTGTTGTTTGCTATTCCGAGAAAACCTCACAGGAGGTTTAAATTGACCCCCACCAGGGTAAGGGTTAACGGAAGTGCGCCCTCTTACATCAGGCATGTTGAGTTGTTGAAACTGGACTATAAAACATATTTTTATTAATTTAGCCACTACTTAATTTCTCAAGATTCACTCTAGTTGCTGAGATGTTCTTAAGGCTCCAAGATCAGCATGGAATCACAGCAAAATTGGTAGGCTCCAGAGAGGCTTTCCCTACTAGAAGCATTAGCCTAACGTTTACACTGCTAGCATGTATCGTTAGCGCTGGCCAATATAAAACAGCTGGTGTGCGCTGATAGCAGCTGCTGAACAGAGTCTCGGTTTCCATTTAACACAGATACGTCTTATTTACATTTTAATTCCAGATACATCTTATTTACTCTGTTTATAATAGCGATAGTTTATGGATATCCAAACAAAACAATAGCCGTTTTTACGATGGATTATTTTGCGCGAAATGTTTTAAAACATCTTAAGATGTTTTGAAATGTTCTAGTATGAAAGTTTTAGTAAAGCTTATCCATTCCATACTACAAACTTTTGCAAGCGTTTTTTTGTCTTTGAAAGTCCTCCTCAGAATTTTGAAAAAATGTTGGTAAGAATATCAGTAAGTTAAAAATTGCGTTTGGGTGGTAATTCAGCCAGGTAATTATGTATACGGTAGCTGTGTGCCAGATTCTTCACCTACTGACATCTTTTTCAGAACAGTCTCGAAACATTTTTAAATCTCGGCACGCTATTGGGTCGCTCACAAAAAATCCTCCCCTTGACTCATAATGGTCTCGCCTCCAGCGAAGCGCTCTAGCGCATTAATGGGCCCATCGCGAAGGCAAACCTGTTTGATCCATGAGCTGCCAGATTGAGTAACTAATATGTCAGGTATGCTTTACTGAACGACATGGACTCTAGATGCATAGTTCTTTAGACAACGGCACAATGTCCTGCCTCCAGTCTGACACTCTAGTATATATGTAAGACCGCGTCACTCTTATTGTGTTCATAGCTCCTGAGAGTCACAGCGGGTCAACGTGAGTCACGCGCGGCCGAGAGTCCGATCTCACCAATCTCGTTTTGTTATCGGGAGAGTCGGGCATGCTTTATGGAGCGGGATACCCGGACACAACTTTCTAACTAACTCTCGGACTATCCGGTCAGACTACAACAGCTATTACAGGCGATGTTTTGACAGAGCTTGTTGCTTCTCGCGCAGCTCTGAAATCAGTCTCGAGAGAACAGTTACATGTCGTTGGACAAAAGCAGAAAGATAAGCAGTGTTATGGCGCTAAACTCTACAGTGCTCCTCAGGCATCGTAATTTTAACGAAATTCCGAGATAATGTTCGATACTATTTAAGATTAACCTTTTAGCCTACATAATAACTTGTGACATCACCAAAGAGCACGGTATCCAAATTTCCTTTAAGTACATCATGTCATTACCAAAACTGCAATAATCTACACTATTACTGCTATTAATGCTATCTCAGATAAACAGTAATAAAAAAACACGTATAACAGTCGTGCATCAGATTCACAGAACACATCATGCCGGTATACATAATTCCGTTTTGTGGCTTTACCGTGGTTTGGGATGAATCCCGATCGACATAAAGACGGATCGCAAGACGCAAGCCGCTTATACTCGGAAGGGGAGCAGCGAGCAGAAGCGTTAGCGGAGCAGAGGAGGGAGCCCTTTGTAAACAGACGTATAGGCACTTAATTATAAAAGTTCCTGGGACGCCAATATATTATTTGGTCTAGTATTAATTCTAAATACATGCTTTTATACTCGAAATTGGAACATTTATAGAATCGATAATTAATCGTGAAATTTCTTTTCTCCTCACATTTTTTATATTTTCAAGCTTAATTTTATCAAAATTAATTTTATTTTTGTTTTAAGATTTCAAGATTCTTCAATATACTTTATCTCATTTTAATATCTTCTATATATAACTTGTTTTTTTTCTATCGTAATTCCATTTGAAAAGTTCATATCTATGCGTGTAAAACTGATCTAGCTCGAGCCAGCCATATAGAATACACGCTAGCCACAGTTCATCTGAACAGTGCACTTGAAACGCTAAGGCAGGGAGCGGTGAAGACTAATGATATGTAATTTGTGTAAATAAGGCCAGACCCAGTTATCGTTGGATTACTTTTCCAATTGCCTGAAGCCAAGGCATCTTCGTAAGAATTCAATAATTGGTTCTGAAAGTACGGAGAAATTCTGGCCTGTTCCCGTCGGGGCGCACAACTGCGCACCGACTGCACACTTAGAAGCGGATCCAGGGGAAACGAGGCTGGCAGCCCCCCTCTTCAATGGAAATTTCTGCGCCGAAGGCGCAGTGGCGCCAATCTGGGCGCCACAGGCACCCCAAACCCGTGGAGGGAGAATCGAACCACATAGAAGGCACCCCCAAGCCCATGAAGGGCTTCCCCAAACTCAGGAAGGGCGCCCCCAATTCCGGGAAGTGCACCCCGATACTCAAAAAAGCATCCCGAACTTTATAACTTTGGAAGGGTGTCCTCGAAACTCGGAAGCGCGCTCTCGAACGCGCTGAGGCATGCACACCGAATCTGAGAGGAGGGCGTCCAAAATCTGAGGAAGGCGATCCTAAGCCCAAACCCCAATCCAATGGAGGGTGCTCCCATGTTCGGGTAAGGAGCCCCAATGTCCAAAAACACCCCAAACTTCGGAAGGGCGAACCGAAACTCGGAATTGCGCCCTCAAACGCAATGAGGTGCACCCCGAATCTAAGGATGGTGCCCCAAAACCAATGGAGGACACTCTCAATCACATGGAGGGCGCCCCCAAATCATCACAATGTAAACAAGGTTTGTCTTTGTAACAATACTGAGCTATTTTGGCGCAACACTGTAATTTCTCCACAATACAAGTATGCCCACCGCGCGTTTCGGCATTGGCTGTAAGAAGTAGTAAATAGCCAGCGCTACGATGGGGAGGGGGGGGGGGAATCTACCCTCCCGGACATTCTCAATAACTTGAACAACAAACACTGTGATAGATATAAAAGTGAAAATGTCAGTACCTTATGCTGCATCTATTCCTCTCCATACCAAATTAAGAATAAATCAATGCAGTACCTACGTGAGGGAAAACATGTTTTGACGTCGTATCCCATTTTTGGCGGGAAAACAATAAATGTTTGCAGCATTGTACAACATTGAATTTGGATGTAAATTGCAAATTAAAAACGTCAAAAGAAATACAATTATATTTTCTGTAACATGGCTATTTTGGATTAAAGTATTTTGTTTTGTTTTTGACACCAAGAATAAATTAAACTTGTATTCGAGAGAACAAAATCACGGCGCCCATTTAAGTGCCCAAAAATGGACCCCTTCCGGGCCTGCAGCCCTGCTTCAATGCAAATATTGGATCCACCACTGTGGCTATTGCCAGACAGCTCAGGTCTATTGCAACTGTGGTATATTGTATTATCATATGTCTCAGTATGTTTTTAGCATTGGCGCAAGCGTGTGGTAAAATGTTTTCAGCTCTTAGAAAATCAATGTTAAGCCAATTGGTCAAGGCTTTCGGCCCGCCGTGCATTTGCATTTTAGCAAACTTTTTTAACGCAGTTTTCAAAACGGAGGTAGACATATTATAAAATATATACCACACTTAGGCCGATATAATTTATCGGCCCCCTTTGGTGTTTTATATGATATCACAATTTGTCCATATTATTGTCTGCCAACAGTATGACATATAGCGGTTTACTTTAATGTATTGCACTGCACGTTTATTGTTTAACGAGTTCTCTTTCGACATAATGGCTATTGTGACAGCCTCAGTTATATGGCGGGAGAAATGAACAAGATCAACCATCAAACATTGTGCAATAATGTTGCAGTGATATTGTCATCTGGAGCAGCCATACAAATTCTGAAATTGTATAAAGTATAAATATGTGTATTCCTATTTATGTGACCAGCATCGCACATGCTTATTTAAAGACTGCACAGGCTCTTCTACATATACATAGAACTTCCTTCAAAGCATACTAATTGTTTTGCGTGTCCTAAGATCAAGTGGATTACGTCATGACTGACGGCGCAGTTGATCCTGGTGGTACGCTTATTTGAAAGCTGTGACGGTGCGATTCGCCATTTACATTCTGCGCTGTTATGGTCTACACTCAATTGAAGTCCCGAGTGCCTGCAAAGCAGACTTGTGCATGGATCTGATCTGAAAGAAGGATCTATGATCCCAGAGGATCTGTTCGATAAAATGCGGTGTTGGATCTATAATCCCACTGGATCCCACGACAAAAGTACAACAGTAGATCTTGGATCTCAGTGGATCCTCTCGATTAAATTTGCCAACGGATCTTGGATCCCATAATAACACAATAAAAATGGAATCTGATCCTAACGGATCTAGGATCCGACATGCATCCGACTTATAAATCATGCCATGATTTATAGTATTTCTTGACAAAATTATAATTTAAAGACATATGCCTGTGCTAGCTCCATTGCAACGCATTGAAAAGTCTCCATAATTACTAATAGTATGGGTTACGAAAATACATATATGTGTAATGGCGGGACTGGGATCCCAGTTGTTCCTAGTGCAAAATGGTAACTGGGATCTCGGCCGTCGACCAATGTTGATGACGGATATATGATCACAGTGGATCCATCGACTAATTGTGAAGGCAGATCTATGATCACAGTGGATTCGGATCCAGATCCCAGAGATCAGATCCCGGGATCCGTTTTTGGGATCCGAGCAAATGTCTGCTACTTAGATTCCAGCGATGAAAGCCACGACTAAGTTGTGCTTATTATGCGCTCCTTGGCGTGACATTGTTATGGAACACAGTGAATGTACCCCAAAATAGGCTTAAATGATCTGCTGGAAAGTCTTATGATATAATAGGGATGAGCTGCATCGACTTCAGTTCATTTACAAATCATTATTGTATTACGGTAATTTCGGAGATAATTTGATTTCTTGTATTCGCTTTGCTGGCCTTTAATTAAAAAAGAGTTGGGTCGGTTGTCATCTTTCTTACTTTAGATGACGTGCCGTTTATTTTTCAGCAGGTTCACCAAAAATGCATACCGACTGGTAAAATCAGGAGATACTCACATGACCAAAAAAACAGGAGAGTGCATGCATGTTGCCCCCTCACACCGGTGCGTGTGTTTAAGTTGTTTCTGCTCAATTATATCCGTGCATACTCAAGGAATCAGCAACCCTCCGCACACCCTCCAAGAAGCGCTGCTGATTTATATTTCCACGGATCCAGTGACTCTCTTCAACCCCATGGTGAGGCCCCTCGTTTATCCCTCCACCGCCTCCACTACTACTTCCCATCTACCATCGTTTCCTGGAGACAGCCGTAACCCACCCTACACCCGTCCGTCAGACTCTATAGTCCCGGGGCGGCGCGGCGTCAGCCTCGTATGCAGATCACCTGGCTGTGATGAGGTGCTACCGGCGGCCGGTGGAGGGCCTCACGCCAGCCTGGGAGTGGCCATCGCGGCGGCTGTTTGGCCTGCACGGTCGGTCTCTGCTGAGCTCAGCCTGCTCCGGCCGCAGGCCTTCATGGCTACGCTCACGAAATTTTTGGATTGCATTTTTCATAACATATGAGCTTTGAGCGGTCTGTTAACCCTCGCTCTGGTGGGGGGGTCATTTTGACCCCCTGAGGTTTTTCCAGAATAGTGGAAAAACAGCGGCGTGCAGCGCCGCCAAATTTTGTATAGCTGTTTGAACATCAATTGCCCAGACTTTGCCAAAATTTGACTTCAGGTCATCCCAGGTCAGGTCACCAGGTCACTTTAAAAGACCTTGCCTTCCAAAATGTTTGTGATCGTGCCAAAGCCACAGTTTTTGTTCGAAAGGTTGGAAACTTGCAAGATTTCATAAGATCATAAGTACCTACAATTGGTGTATCTCATATTTTTTCACATCGGTGACCTAAGATCAGGTCAATTTTCTGACCTTTACATTATAAATGAACGGGAAAATAAACAAATACTTCCTAATCATACAATATGCGTCGGATCAAGCTAATTCTATTATAATTATGTTATGTTAGCTCATTCTGGATGATCAAGGAGCAATTGTTGCTCAGTGATCTCTACAAGGTCATCTAAGCTTATCTGAGTTCATCAGCAATAATTAACTAATAACTCTTGGTAAAAAAGAGATAGAGACGAGCGGTTGATACCACGGTGTTTGTCTCGTCTGGAAGCGTCGCCCCGTATGCAGCATGACCTACCCGGGTCATCAAATGACCTTGACTTGAGGTAAAATTTTGAAATTAACCTTACCAGGTCACCAAGTATATGTTTATGCTTCGAAGTGCCTCGACGAGACAAAAACGATGGTGTTAAAATCGATGCTCATCATTTGTAGATGCAAAGTTATCCAGGAAAACAAATTCTACCGAAAACTGCATTTTTGACCTTTGACGAGCTCGGGAGCCTAAACTATTGATCTGAGCTCAATTTTGTGGGGTTGTATTTTTAATGAGCTTTTGATTGTTTTTTCTTGTTTGTTTCTAGCTGTCATAGTTCACGGGATATATAAGGCTTATTCGAAACGAAGTCCAAAACTGTGAAATTTGACCTTTGATGATCTCTGGCGACCTCAATATTGACCTTACTCAAAAATGGTCTCTGTAACTTCGAATGTACATATTGAGATCTTTCAAACATTTTTTTTTATGCGTCTTTCTATTCCTTTTCGTTTTCGAGCTATAGGGGGTTGTCATTTTACCCCCCCCCACCATGGCGAAGTTGTATTGGAGTCCCACCAGGGCGTGGGTTAAAGTTTAGCTGATTTTGGTGTCAAAACCGTGTATAGTGACGTCACTAAATTCGCTATATTTAACAAACCTTTTCGACAAGATTGCTTCATTTTTGCAAAGGTATTAAATTTATGTTAAAGAAGATAACTGACGTTTAACGTTGAAAGCGCCAATTTTTTTGTAGTTATTACGAAAATTCGTCAGGGGCGTTAAACGCCCCCAGTCAATGCCAGGCTTAGACGCAGTACTTTTTTGGTAGATTATGTTCATGCCACATTCAAAAGCTTTCTCGGTACCTCTGTATGTCTGATTCTTTGAATCAATTGCATGATCTGGGTCAAAGTTTCACCCAACATTAACATCAAGTGGTAAACCTTGAATTGTATCCTGAAATATTCATGTCACACAAAAACCGCAACAAATACCGCAACAATAACATGACACAGCTTCCATCGATAATACCGCAACCCACCCTCTGATGGGCGGAACTTGAACTATACGTCACCAGCGCGGCGAGGCACGGGTTGTGCACACCAGCGCCACCTATATAGAATCTCAATGACGCTTAATGCGCACACAGCGACACCTATAGCACGGAGAAGGGATTTAGCAGTAAGCGTAAAAAAATATAGCCGTTCGCACCGAATTGAAAACGAACCACGATTCCTTGACGGGTGAGTACCTCGGTAATATGACGAATAAAAACATAAAATGAAGTATCTTTGCATAGATCGTCCAGCGGGGCGGACGGGCTAGCGCTATACACAGTGGCGGTTCTTCCATAGAGGTAGATGAGAGAAGCACTCAAATTAACAGAAGATCCAATCACATGATACATACAAATGTCCCTAGTCCCATAGTTATTTCAAGTTGAAGTTGTTAAGCGTTCCACGCTAATCCGGTCGATACTCATAATGTACTCGGTATTAAATTAAATGTCCGAGCCAAAATTAGCCTGCCTGCGCAATGTTATTTATCATGTAGATATGCAATATATTTCCTGTGCTCTTCAACATACAGGTATTTCAACATTAACAATGCACACATGAATCATCTATTTGAACCCAAATTTTAAACCATGATACATTCGGCGGATTAACTTGACCCCCTACGACGGCGTAATTAGTGTATGCGATTTGTTGAAAGTTTATTGAACGAGAGGTATTCAACGTTGAATGGATTGAAACAAAGGCGCCAGATATGTCGCGCGCTCAACTGTAGAGGAAAAACAACGATCATTGACTCCTAAGAGGTATATGAACTTTTTATGTAACAAAAAAATGATTTTCAAAATATAGAAAGTATATGTTTAATTATTAAATTGAGACTCGATCAATTTAATACCATAATTGATCAATTAATTACCATAATTATACATTGCGTAAGATAATACAGACAAATATTAAAAGGTTAAGATTTCCCTTTAAACGCTTGAAAACGACTACAATCTGCCAAAAATAGAAAGTGAACACATTTGTATATTTCATGATAATCTAAGCGACTTTTATTGAATCTATTTTTAGGGTCTACTACTAAGGGTCGCACTACTAAGGGTCTGGGTTAGGGGTTTTGATGGGCTAAATATAAAAAACCCTCCCTGTTCTCTATCGTGTTAACCCTCGCCCTGGCAGGGGTCATTTTGACCCTACCTTTTTTTCCAGAATAGCGGGAAAACGGCAGCGTGCATTGCCACCAAATTTTGCATAGCTACTTAAACATGAATTGCCCAGACATATTAAAAAAAATGGCTTTACGTTATCTCAGGTCAGGTTACCAGGTCACATCACGTCAAGTGACCGTGCCTTCCAAAATGTTTATGATCGTGCCAAAGCCAAGTTTTTTGTCCGAAAAGATTGAAACTTGCAGGATTTTATTAATTACCTTAAATAGCTGTTTTCACGGGGCTTAGTTGCGTGAAATGTTTTAAAACCATTTTAAAATTTCTAAAATGTTTCATGGTAGCCGTCTTCATGATGGGCTAATTTTTGCGAAGAAATGTCTTAACCCTCGGCACGTATGGGACCGTATGGCGGGGTTAAACCTTTTTTCGACCAATATAGTCCATCGTGAAAGGCGGCTACTACTAAACATTTTAAAATTTTAAAATGTTTTTAAAAATTCGCGCAAAATAACCCATCGTGAAAACGGCTAGTGCTTAGCAATGGGTCCTGACCTCGGATATTTTTTCCATCCAGTGACAAAACAGTTCAGGTCTAAATTTATCCTGTAACTCCCATTAAATGTGAACAGGAAAATATAGCAAATGCTTCCGTATTCGGAAGAATATGAATTGCATTCAGATTAATTGTTTCAGAAGTCATGTTATTTTAGCTCATTCTGGATGACCAAGGTGCAAGTTCTTGCTCAGTGATCTCAACAAGGTCATCTGAGGTCATATGAGGTCATCAGCAATGATTTGCTAATAAGCTCTTGATATACAAAAATAAAGACTAGCGGATGACACCAGTGTGTTCGTCTCGTCTGGCCGCGTCGCACCATATACAATATGACCTACCTGGGTCAACACATGGCTTTGATCTTAGGTCAATTTTTGAAGTGGAACTTATCAGGTAACCTTGTATATTTTTCAAAGCGCATTAACATGATACACACGATGGTGATGAAATAATTGCTCTATCGTCTTTAGATAAGAAGATAATCAGGATAACAAGTTTTACCCAAAATTGCATTTTTACCTTTGATGACCTCTGAAACCTGAACTATTGATCTGAGCTTAATTTTGAGGCCTTCTTATGTCTTTTTTTGTGAGCTTTAGTTTTTTTCGTTTGATCGTAGCTATCATAGTTCATGAGATGTATAGGGGTTGTTCGAAGCGAAGTCTAAAAACTGTGAAATTTAACATTTTATGACCCCTGGCGACATCAAAATTGACCTGAGCTAAAAAGTTTCTTGTAACTTCAAATTTTCATGTCAAGAGCTTCTAAACGTCTTTTTCTGCGTCTTCCTATCCTTTTTAGTTTTCGAGTTAGACGGGGGTCATTTTGACCCCCGTCCCACCATGGCAAAGTTGTCTCGGAGGCCCACCAGGGCGCGGGTTAAGGTCATTTTGGATCGAAATTTGTGCATGTGTCAGGGTGTCAGGTGTGTAAGAAGTATGCAACGATATGCCATCAGCATAGAAGAGAGCTGTTTTGTCAGTTGGTTCGGGAGTCCGTCAAGATGGAGGAGGGCAAGTCTTGAGGTTACCCCAAGATGGATCCCTGTGGGCTTCCAGCGCTTATAGTCAAAACTGACGAGAATGTGTTTCCTATTCTAACATTGGGTCTGCGGTCAGTTAGGCATGATTTATATCTATTTGTATCTCGTCCACTTACCCCCAAACTTCTTACTGGCATTTTGATCCGCCAGTCCAAGCTCTGAGTCCACAAACTCATAGAAACACAAAAGTTAAGTCAGGTTTCTTTTGGGTCCTGCCTTTTCTATTTAGTAAGTCAGTAATCATGTCAGTAAGTTAATCCTTATTACAGCCGTTATCAAGTCATTGCTGTCGAGAATTAGGTGTAACCGTGGTGAGACAGGTTCGGAGAGGAAAACTGCGACGTGGTCATAAGAGGGTAACTGACCGGACGCAGAGCTAGACAGGTACTCTGGTCAAGTGTATATTGGCTCGTTGGCCTAGGGGTATGATTCTCACTTCAGGTGCGAGAGGTTCTGGTTTCAGATCCCGAGCGAGCCTGTATTGCTTTTACATTTCATAAAGATATTTGGCTCCACTTCCATCGCGTGCGTTTGCTATGTAAATTTAGGGTTCTTAATCCTTGAGTTCGGGTAAGACTTCAGGACTTCCCGACCAAAATACACACCCACATTCTTGTTTGGAGACCCCGCCAAATAACATAGTCGCAGGTGGACACAGTCCAACCATAATTATGATTCTTCCAAACATAGAGTTCCAACCGGGCCAACCCAACAAAACTTGTAAATCGAAGCCCCTAACACCACTCCATCGAGCGCATGGCTTCAGATAATCTGTCTGAAGTCAGCTGTTTCCCTTCGCATTGCCGCATTTTAGTCCCGTGTCCTCCTTATTCTCCCAACACTTATTTCACCTTCAGACGGAAATCCCAGCCCCCTTTCATCTGCCACGTGACCATAAGTGGGCGGAGCATGACCATATAAGTCAGGTCCAGCGTAAGATTTTTTTTTGCGCACTTCCATTGTTTTGCCGCACTTGTATGTACGGTATGGTGAAGTACCTACCGTTTTAATCACGTGATGCGTCTCCTATTCTATTGGCTTGAGGGAGGGCTTGGTCACATGATCAATGCACGGTTACAATAAACCAAAGCCGTGTTTTGTGTATTTAGAGTGCGTTCGTAGAGACTGTTTTTCTACGCATTTTCGGAGGTCTTTTCGCGATGTGGCTGTTCGGCGTGAGCACTAAACGAGGAATTTCACGCGGGGATTTCACGGGATTCCACTGTGTGGAAACGCCCAGGAACGTGTTCACGGCGGTGTTTGCCGTTGTTAATAGTGCCCTGGTGTTTGCCAAATGTGGTGGCCCACATTGAAAAGTCTGTCAAGTGAAGGATCATCGAATAAAATCGTTGTTTTACGGGAGCCCGTCTGCCGTACGAGAGGGGGGCCCTCAGATGGCCAGAGTGCCCCCTCATACGGCCAGGGTGCCCCCTCAGGCGGCCAAAGTGCCCTCTCAGGCGACAAGAGTGCCCCCTCAGGCGACATAGAGTGCCCCTCAGGACGACAAAGAGTGCCCCCTCAGACGGCCAGGGTGCCCCCTCAGGCGGCCAGAGTGCCCCCTCAGGCGGCCAAAGTGCCCCCTCAAGCAGCCAGAGTGCCCCCTGAAGCGGCAAGAGTACCCCCCGAGGCGACAAGAGTGCCCCCTGAGGCGGCAAGAGTGCCCCTGAGGCGGCAAGAGTGCCCATGATGCGGCAAGAGTGCCCCCTCAGACGGCCAGGGTGCCCCCTGCGGCGGCCAGAATGCCCTCTCAGGCGGCTAGAGGTCCCTCAGGTCAACAGAGTGTCCCCTCGGCCGGCCAGGGTGCCCCTCAGGCGGCTAGAGTGCCCCCTCTAGTCGACCAGAGTGCCCCCTCGGGCGGCCAGGTGTGCCCCCTAGGCGGCTAGAGTGCCCCCTGAGGCGACAAGAGTGCCCCCTGAGGCNCAGAGTGCCCCCTGAGGCGGCAAGAGTGCCCCTGAGGCGACAAGAGTGCCCCCTGAGGCGGCAAGTGAGGCGGCAAGAGTGCCCCCTCAGACGGCCAGGGTGCCCCCTGCGGCGGCCAGGGTGCCCCCTGAGGAGACAAGAGTGCCCCTCAGTCGGCCAGAATGCACCCTCAGGCGGCCAGTGTGCCCCCTAGGCGGCTAGAGTGCCCCCTGAGGCGACAAGAGTGCCCCCTGAGGCGCAAGAGTGCCCCTGAGGACGTCAAGAGTGCCCCCTGAGGCGGCCAAGCGCCCCCTCAGGCGGGCCCAGGGTGCCCCCTCAGACGCCAGAGTGCCCCTTTCAGGTCAACAGAGGAACCCCTCAAGCCGGCCAGAGTGCCCCCTCAGGCCTCAGGCAGCGCAGAGTGCCCCCAAAGCGGCAAGAAGCCCCCTCAGGCTGTCGAGTGCCCCTCAGGCTGTCAGAGTTGCCCCTCAGGCTTATCAGGTTGCCCCCTCAGACACCAGTGCCCCCTCAGACGACAGCCAGACCTGAAATTTGGGTCCGGCGCCGGCTCCGTGGTCCTTAAAATTGCATTACAAGTATGCGGCTGTCAGCTTCGAGCCATGCTTTCTGGAAAATATTTGAATATAAAACAAAACAAAATATGCCATTAAAAACTCCAATTTCATGTGCACCATTTTACATGTTTACTTTTGTCTCAACAGTCAGGGCATCATACTTTTTTAAATTTATAAATTACGCTTCCACATCTCGTAATGCTATAGTCAACGGGAGTTTCGGAACGCGCAAAAAAGTTAAGCTCCGAAAAAGCGGAAGGCTCCGGGAGAGATTGCACGTGGTCTGGGCTTGATTTTCACGTTCACGCTGGAAGTCGCTGGTCACGTGATTTTTTCAGACGGTGCAACCTTATTTATACAGACCTTGGTGATACCTATTTATACAGACCTTGGTGATACCTACCGACTTCTACGGCAGTTAAACAACTGCCGTAGAAGTCGGCAGTTGTCGGCAGCAAACTTACTTTGCTTTTATCCAATATGGCGGCGCCCTTGACTATGTCCTTCGGTGCGGCTGCATTGACTATTGCAAGGAAGTTAAAATTTGGTCTAAATGTGGAAAATAATTTAAGAAGAAAATACCACATAATGAACAAGAAGGTGTTGGTCTCAAAATTCAGGGGTTGTATGGTTGGAGCTCTGGCTGGAGACTGCCTGGGGGAGCCTTATGAGCAGGACGATTGGGATGAGCTGCCGAACGAATCTCAACTTGATGGTTATGTTCAACAACTCGTTGAATCGAAAGTTAAAGGTTTGTATATTTTCTTTGATTATTAACAACAGAGTCTATATTTTTAATTTTACCTTATTGGGTCGAGATTGAGATATTAGCATTAAAGGAAATAGTTGACCTCAACATGTCTTTGAGGTCGAACAGAAACTGCATGCTCTCAACCCCTCCAGTGCTCCAGGACCTGATAACATTCATCCACGCTTGTTGCGAGAGTCGAGGCAATCACTCTGTACCCCTCTGGCCCGCCTCTACCGCAAGTCATTGGATACTGGTGCCTTACCCCGAGACTGGACACTAACATAATAACATAAAACATAACACTAATTGAAGTGCACAACAAAGAGCCACAGGGCCCATCTTGTTGCACATCACACCCACAAAACACATACATACACACACACACACACTCCGTGCACACACACACATACAAGTTGCCTCGCAAGGGCATCACCCCACACACCATTGATGCATATCATCTTCAAAAACAATCATTGAACTACACTGCAAACCAGCACTAATCATACAGTGGTAGTGCCCCTAACACTTAACAGTAACCATGTACTGTACATGGAGACACCTCTCGTTGATGCAGCATTCCGCATTCCAAGACACACACACATATACGACATTTACCATGATACAAGAAGAGATGTACTATTCAAATTTGTAAACCCACAAGAGGACCTATAATGATATGTGGACCAATTCAGCTCACTTTAAAAATATGACCCTATGAACTTATGAAAAATATGAAACCTAGTCCAGTGAATACTTGTAAGCTAAAGCCCTTCACCTGTAAAGTGTTCATCCACCTAGCTTTGAAGAAATAAAGAGGATGCACTTGATAATTTCCCGGCAACAATAATTCCAGTGACCTACAAACTCGCCTACTGAAAAATGATTGCCGTAACCTAGTCCTACTATGTTTAATAATGAGTTTATGTTGTGAACACATACTTGATAGGATAGTGCTCATCTTTAGAAAAGGAAACAGACAAGATCCTGGGAACTACCGACCAATTAGTCTAACGTCAGTGACGTGTAAGTTACTAGAGTCCCTGATCCGTGATGAGCTTTTTCGGCACCTAACTGACACTGATCTTTTGTCCTGTTCTTAACATGGATTCCGCCCAAAGCACTCCTGTAATAATCAGTTGGTAGAGGTTCTTGATTATTGGAGAAGGGCCCTTGAGAGATGCATCCCTGTTGATGTACTGTATCTTGATTTCCAGAAGGCCTTCGACTCTGTCCCTCACCAGCGTTTGCTCCTCAAACTCCGCTTCCTATGGGTCCGTGGAAACTCTATGTTGGATCGAGTCCTTTTCTGACAGCAAGGAGAAAGCAAGTAGCTTTTGAACGGACATGTCTCAGACTGGACTGAAGTCGCAAGTGGTGTCCCGCAGTTTCTGTTCTCAGTCCGCTACTCTTTCTCGGGTTATCAACGATCTTGCCATGTGCTGTTCATTCTCCAAACAATGTTTGCAGATGACATGAAGCTGTAACTCTACTGTTTCCTCTCCAAGCGACGTCTCCTCATTGCAAGCCGATCTGGAGGCCCTGGTCAGATGGTCTGATACATGACAGCTGGCCTTTAATGAGAGCAAGTGCAAGGTCCTGCATATTGGTCGTAACAACCATAACTACCACTACACGATGAGGGGAACCCAAGTCAGCGTCGCACTAGTGGAAAAGGACCTGGGAGTGCACATCGACTCCGAGCTGAAATTCAGAGAGCACGCTTCGTCAGTCGTAACCAAGGCCACCCAGATATTAGCAGTCATACGTCGCTCCTTCGCCTTGATTGACGAGTACACTTTGCCACTGCTATTCACCTCTCTAGTTCGTCCACACCTGGAGTATGGGAATCTCGTGTGCCCCACACGAGTCAGCCCTTCAACAGGGCTGACCAGAAACTAGTCGAGAGGTGCAGAGAAGAGCGACCCGCATGGTGCCCAGCCTACGCCTCCTGTCCTACGACGTAAGGCTGAATGCCCTGAAGTTACCATCTCTCTACTACAGGCGCAGACGCGGAAACATGGTCCAAACGTATCAGATGTTTTACGGTGGTGTTGATGTGGACCCGGCCAATTACTTCACTCTTGCATCTGATGGTAGTGGTACCACAAGAGGCCACCCTTACAAGCTTCGTAAATCCTCAGCAACATGCAGAGTCTAGGAGGTCGGCCTTCGCCATCAGGGTAGTCAACGACTGGAACGGCCTGCCGGCCGAAGTCGTCTGTTCTCTCCCTTTGTGAACTCTTTCAAAGCTAGACTCGATGCCCACTGGGCTCACTTCCGGTACTGCGTACCGGACACGATTGAGTTATTACGGAACACATTGAGCTCGATGAGAGCAGACCTCCAGGCCTAACCCGCGCGGCGTTAGGGGTCTCTCGCCGAACGCGCGGCGATAGCGGGCGAGGTTTTAAATATTACCCCCCCCTCTGTATCTCGAACCAATAAACCGCAGCCGAGACGCGCAAGGCGGCGATCGATAGCTCTCAGATGAAACTGAATCGAATGCATACCCGATTTTTTTTCAAATTAGGTCAAATTCAGGTCACGGTCAGTCATATGGAAAGTTCCAGTTAATGTGAGTTAATGGCCATTACTTTCAAATTAGAATCCTTTGATTTAAGACTAGCGATGCACATAAAGCTCTCAAAGTGTTAATACAATCTCCTGAATTAAGTAAAAAGTGAATTTGCATGGCAAAGGTCAAGGTCCAAGGTTCAGGTCACAAAAGCACTGTCACGAAGAGGTCAAAGAAAGTATTGTGACACATGATTTAGGGTTTATTTTGCAAAACGTAAAATCGAATAGCAACAGACATTTTTACAACTTGGGACCCAAAAAGGTCAAAATCAGGTCATCTAAGTCAAAACATGAAACTGACTATATGAATAAACAATGCATGTTTCTAGGTCAGTTTTGATCTCATAAACACAAAAATGACATTTTTATATATCTGTATCAGGTCAAAAAATCCCCAAAAACGTAATTTGAAAAATGACGTCATTACCATATTATGCTTGGAAAGCAGATTCAGTCACTGAAAAATGAAGATATTTCTTTGAAATTCGGTTTGGGTATTTATTACACTTGATTCTCTTACATATATTCCGGTTTTTTGAATACCCTGAGAACCAAAAAATTGGGTGGCAAATTTCTGAAAAAAACATTTTTTTTTTGATTTTGGGGGGTCAAAAACCAAAATTTTTGGAAATCCGAAATACCAATTTTGTAGAGAATTAAATTTCCGTTCTTTTTCAGTTCTGCGTTTTCGATTTGCTTTAAAGCTATGTTTTCTACGATGCATCAAACATTTATCGTTATTCAACCAAAAATGGCATGACATGACGTCATCAAAACGTCATTATCTCCCCAAGTTCTCAATTTTTTTTGATGAAATTTTTTATGAAGACGTCAAATTGATGCTGAATAAGGTACTGAAACTTTGACGTCGTTATCTCTTACCGTTTTTAATTTATTGCGGAAATACTTTTTTTATATAAAGGGAGGGTAATATTTACCCCCTCCCCTACGCCGCAGCGGGTTAAGGCCTTTTTTCAAATCTCGATCAAAGTAAGTAAGGTAAGGTTTTGAACTTGAAATAGCGTTTTGTAGCCCGTGTTGAAAATCCCTAACTGGAAAGTTTTTTTTTGGCTGAAGAGGGCTCTCCAGCCAAAATATATTTGACTTTTTGATCGAAGGAATGTGATTATGGGCCATACATAAAAAATGTCAGAATGTGGCCTCACACACCTGGGCAGAGGGCTATACAGTAACTTACGTAATCTTGTAACTTACAGCGATGCAAAAGTATCGGGAGAGTTGAAAACACAGGGCAGAGCAGTTGCAAAAGTTTGTGCAGTCCAGGGAGGATGAAAATCGGGAGGGGATCCTGATTCTCCACAACATCCCCGAGTCAAAGTCAGAAAATGCTGAGGAACACAAACAATATGACATGAACAGTTTCCAGAATGTTGCTTTTGCACTCTTGGGGAACTCGGCAAATGTGGAAGTCGGGCAGATAATCAGACACAAGGACCATGCTGATTTTCTTCTAAAGAAACGCACCAAGCTCAGGGATGTAGGCTTCCCCAATGTGTACCATCACCAGGGACCTGTCTCCTGAAGAAAGGGAGAGACAGCGAAGCTTGAGAGAGGAGCTTAATAGGCTGGGAAGAGATACCCACAGGATCTTTCGGGGGGAGATCGTTGAACGGAGTTGAAGGGGCCAAGGAAAGGAAGCATCTGACTTGTTTTTATACTAATGCAAACAGTTTAAAAATAAGAGGAATGAACTGCAAGGTAAGATTGATAAACTCAAACCGGATATCATAGGCATCACTGAAGTTTGGCTGAAGGAGAACTATATGTTACAAGGATATCATCCGCAAAGTGACCTTAGCAGTCGACGCGCCCTAAAGCCCCAATAAACAAAGGATATCATCCAGCATTCAGGAAGGACAGAGCTGAGGAATGTAAAGGTGGAGGGGTGTTGCTGCTGGTACGAAATCACCTCCAAGTCACAGAGTGTGCTGAGCTTAGTTCCTCGCCCTTCATGGATTCTGTGTGGTGCATTGTAACCCTGTCCAAATCTAAAAGTTAGCTGGTTGGGAATGCTACAGGTCCACCCAACAGGCAATCAAGAGAATAATTACAACAGATGCTTGAAATGTTAAAGAAAACTCGGAACATGAGAGCAGATAGGTTACTGATAATGGGTGACTTCAACTTTCCATGCATTAACTGGGAAGAAGGTATAGTAAATGATGCTGAAGATTCGGAAGCAACAACATTTTTTGACACCACCCAAGATCTGTTTTTATACCAGCATTGTCAGCAACTTTCCTGGAAACACAAAGAAGAAATTGCATTGCCTTTTTGTATTTAATTGAGCTATATTTAAGTAAATTGCATGAGAAAAACAACTGAAGAGTGACAAATCAACAGTGATCACATGATATGAACGTCATTTAAAGACCGCAGCAACGGCTGCAAATTTAACGCTATGTGAGGAAATTTTGTCACCAAGTGCCCAAAAACGTAACGTGTTCTTTCTAGCTTAATTTCGCCTTCATTCTTGCAATAAGTCTATCTTTTTCTAATTTAAAAAATAGAGCCAATGCTTTTTTTCTATAACGTGATGCTATCCTCACAGTAATAGAACTAAGCCGTTTTCCGATGAATTGAGGAACAACTTACGGCCTATGGCCTTTAACACTACGTCGTCGGCTGAGTATGCCATGCTACTTTTATGACGTCACACTTAGGTTGCGTATAGGTGTGCTACCTGCCTTGAGTGTTCTTCTTTGGTTAAGATCCCCTGCTTCGAATGCTCAAGGGCGCTTGATAGCCTCAATGAGCTTTAGCGCCCCCCAAAAAACCCAATAACACAGAATGCTCATTTTGGTCACGTGACTTAATCCGCAACCTTATCTATAAGAATCTTGGGATTTCCCATGCATCGGCTACCCGCAGGGGCATCGGTTTCGGCCGGTGTAAGGGGAGTAGCGCCCCCTCGGGTCCCAGCTAACC